>CBVK0101130934.1:0-11625 GCA_900067695.1 Picea abies | reverse complement strand
TCCCATTGGCGGGTGACACGTGGCAGTCTCTGGTGCTACCACATGGCATGATGAAATC
This sequence comes from Picea abies, assembly GCA_900067695.1. Classification (NCBI taxonomy): domain Eukaryota; kingdom Viridiplantae; phylum Streptophyta; class Pinopsida; order Pinales; family Pinaceae; genus Picea; species Picea abies. The sequence continues at coordinate 11,567 of CBVK0101130934.1, read as the reverse complement.
ATCATCTTGTATAATGAAGACACCCTACCATGTCAGCTATTGGCGTCAACATTACAGATGATGATGTGGCCCCCTACTAACTGGCCCTATTTGACCACAATTTTGACTACGAATATCTTTCAAATCATAAGTTTGTTTGACGAGCCATTTGCTCCATTAGAAATATTGTGACGCACTTTTCGCGATCATGTCATTTTCATTGAGTTTTGGGAACTTTGAATTTTTTCCCTTTCTCTATATGCTAGAGCCATTTTGACCATTCTGAGTTATTCTTATCCTTCTCTATATCCTTTTTGGATCATGCCTTCCCACTGAGAGATTTTTGGACCACCAAAAGATTTCATCAATCAACTGGTAAGTGAGGGGGTTTCTCCCTCACTCTTTATTTCTTGATCCTCCATGCCTTGTTGGACTATGTACCCTTTAGGTGTACTCAAAGATAAGTAATTCCATTCATGCGTGAAGTCCTCAGTATTCGATCTAGGATGACATCTTCCTCCATTTGCTCGTTGACTTCTTGGATAACCTGTTGAATCCTCTGAATGAACTTGTGTGCTATATCTCTCTCCCTGGCATATTTCCAATACAACAATTCTAAGGGGACCTTAGGTAAATACCCAAGGCAAGTCTCAACTAGAGAATCCTGAGTGAGAGAATACATGACTTGATTATACATAGGTTGGACATACAGTAACTGATCATCCCATGACCTAGGATGTTCGTTTCAATATCCTTGAAGCAAGTAGACCACCGTATTTCTTACCACCTATGTTTGTCTGTCAGCATGTGGATCGAAATAAATTCTCCTCCCCATCATGGTGTCCATGAGCTGCCACAAATTTGTCCAATATTCTATAAACAATCGAGAATCGTGACCAGAGATAATGAACGTGGACAACCTGAAACAAACCCTTACATAATGGGATAACAAAAGAGCAATCTGCTTGTCACACAACCTATCCACTCCTACACCTAACTATACATGACTCATATTCGACATCGGTAATCCCCTTACAAAATCCACTGAAAATTTTCCCAAGGATAAGAGGAAATAGGAAGTGTTGTGTACAACTCTGGCCTTTCAATAGTGAGCTTACAAAAGTACAACACACATTCCTTTACAATAGTGGTTATAAATATTTTCCTTCGAGGAAAATTCCATCCCTGTAAAAACATTACAATTCCCAAATGCCCGAGTACAAATGAAACAAAAGATTCTTTAGTTACATGCACTTCCCTGTAGGAAGGAAAGTGAGGTTTACTCAAATGGTGGAGTAAGTTTTCCTACAAAAAAAAATTCTTCCCTACAAACCTTGGAAGATCCCACATACATCTTTGAATATTTCATCATTAGTATACCATCCATCATTATTGATATGAGATAAGGGAACATTCTTCAAAATAATATATGTAAAAGTAGGAGATCTAAAAAGCATGTTTTTACTTATGTTATTTGTAATAGCACTGGTCTCAAACTTGCATGGATGTTGAAGGTAAGGTAAGGCGAGCATTGGCACAATGCCTATATTTAAAGTGTCGAAGGTATTCTGTTGGCTTCCTTCCCACTGAAAGACTTGTCTCATCTCAAGAAATTAATTCTTATGTAAAGGATCAAGATAATTAACAACATCAGACTTATCTCGGCATTCCCCTTTCACAATCGTGAGTACAAGATTCTTGTTAGTGTTTATAACTCTTTTTACTTGGCTTGAACTAAAAAGTGTTGTTTTGTCCTTTATGCTGTGAGATTTAATGATGTATTCCACTCCATCTTTTGTAAGATGGTGTTTGTTTTCCTTTTGAAAGAAGATAGCCTTCCAATCATACAAATAGGGACTCCCTAATACAATACCACAAAAATCCAAAGGAACCATATCTAGATCCACTTCATCTGTCATCTTAGAAGCAATAGAAAACCTCAACTGACACTTCTTAGTGACATTTAAATTTTCTTTATCAGATACCCAATCAAGAGGGTAAGGTTTATGGTGAGGTCTTGTGTTTAATTCAAATTTCTTAACAAGTATCTCTAATATTAAATTGACTTGGGAACCTAGATAAAATAATGTGTCTATGTTTCTATGTTTCGATACAACTCTTATATGGAATAGTGCACTTCTCCTTTTATCATCATCATGTGATTCATTTAAATAACTTGAACATGCATAAAAGGAATATTTACCTTGAATCCCAATTGCTATGATCCTTTTTTCATCACATGAATTGGAACCAAGATCATTTTGTATTGTAGCAATGGTCTTTGGCTTCCCCTTTCCTCCAAACTTCTTGGACCTTAACTCCGGATGTAGTTTCCAACAATGTTTTCTATCATGACCAGTTTTCTCACAATAGCTGCAAGATGGTTTTCCTTCTTCCTTCTTTGTTGCAACTGTCCTCTTGTCCTTCCCATTTCCTTTCCCATTGAAATGGTTTTTAGAGTGCTTGAATAGATTTTCCTCTTGTCCATTCTTACCCCTACTTTCAAGGTGAGTGGCTTGCACACAAACTTCGTCAAGAATGGTGGGGTTAAACAATAGTAAATTATGACAAATATAACTGTGAAGTGCACCAATATACTTCATTAACATTTCATAGGAATCTAAAGGAATGTTTAGTGCAAGTGATTTCTTCCTAAATTCCTCTGTGAAACTTTGGACTGTTTGACCTTTACTTTTCCTTTAAGATTTCCATTCCATCATTGCTTTATGTAAATACCCTAATGGATAAAATTGTTTCCTGGTCGCTGATTTAAATTATGACCATGAGGAAAGAAGATTTAAACACTTACTTCTGTCTTGAAGCTTTCTCTCCCACCATATGAGAGAGGTGTCTTCAAACCGAAGAGAATCCAGTTGCACTTTAAATTCCTCTTCATTAATATGCTGGACACAACAATACACTTCAACTTATCGTATCCAATTCTGTAGATTTTCAGGATTAGCATCCCCATTAAACATAGGTAAAGCAAATTTTTCATCAAGCTTTAATAATGGTTTCTTAAAAAAGGATTTATGGATAGAATGATGAGAATGATGAAAATGCTCTGAGGAAGAAGAACTAGAACTCAAAGGTGAATACAGAGGCTCAGGAGGATCTCCTACAACCCCTTGGTTTATCGAAGCATCATCATCTTCATGTGCTTCCTTTTTCTTCCCTTTATTATTCATCCCCTTCTCGTAATCTCCATACATTCTCTCAACCATTTATGACATGTGATAAAAGACCATGTGAAAGTTTTTCTCTTGTTCATCATGCTTGTCCTCTTCTACCATTTTATTCCTTCTAGATACATGACCAACTTCGGGATTCAAAATCTTAAGAGTTCCTTCACCCTGCTTATGCTTGGCCCTAGTAAGCATTCACACTCAACAATTCAAGTCAAAGACGACTGCTCTGATACCAACATGATCCAGGATCTTTTCATCGTGACTTATAAAGAATTGTATTAAATGAGCATAAATTAAAGTGCACCATTAAAGAAGGGAAAACTTAAAAATTAAGAGACATAAGCATCATATCTGAACATAAAAACTTGATAATGGAGTTTGTCCCTCGTGGACTACGTCTCCAGGTCCTGCTCTCAAATGGGTAGGCTCTTCCATTAACTCAACAAAAGAATTTGGCAAATACATGAATATACCTCATTCTGAAATCAAGTTGCAGAAGTAATGCTCAGATAAGAAAACAAACATCAGCACTGGATTTGTGGCATCGAATTACCCAAAAATGACTGTCTCCATGCTCTAATCCATCTCTGGTAGTCCTAGGCCCAAGAAGAATTTTGTCTCAATTTTTGTGCCCTCTGTAACCTGCAATTATGACAGTCTGGTCTCGAAATTTGTGCCCACAATTTCATATAGTCTGCGCCTCATCTCAGATCTGGGCATATTGTACCTTTTAATTATTGAATATGGGCATATATACCAAGCAACATCGGTGACACATTGGTTATGGGAAGAGTTGTAAAGGCGTTGGGTATTGCGGAGGTACCGGGGTTGAATCACACTGGCCTCCAATTTTAAATGTTGGTTTGTTATATATGTTGCAATATATATGTTTCCCACTAATTTTAGCGGATCCTCTATCGATACTTCCACTGACTACTAACATTCATGTTGTCCCCCAGATTTGGCGGACCCTCCATATTTTTTTTAAACCAAAAATTCGTTCACGGGTCAATATTGGACATTTATGGGTTGCCACATCTTTCCTGATGATTGGGCCACATGGCGCCCACTCATACTCCCATGTGTATGCTAACGTGTCTTCCCTATCACTCTGCACTGACACATGGTGCTTCCTGGATGGTGCCATGTGGCATCACCTAGGGGTGCCACGTGGCACTTTTCTATTGGTCCACATGGACCCTTGAAAATCCCATTGGTGGGTGACATGTTGAAGCCTCTGGTGCTGCCACATGGTATGTTGATGTCAGCATACCGTACAATGATGTCACCCTGCCATGTCATCTTTTGAAGTCAAAAGTACAGATGATGATGTGCCCCCCTACTGACTGGCCATGTTTGATCACAGATATCTTTCAAACCGCAACTCCGTTTGACGACCCGTTTGCACCGATAGAAAGGTTGCGACACACTCTTCACAATCATGTCATTTTCACTAAGTTTTGATAACTTTGAACTTTTTCCCTTCTCTATCTGCTGGAGACATTCTGAGCATTCTGAGTTATTCTTAGCCTTCTCTGGATCCTTTTTGGATCATGAGGTGAAAAATCTATGGTTTTATCTTCAACTGAATGAGTGATTTGATATATTGATAGAAGGTTCCAAGAAAGACTTGGAACACATAATACATCATTGAAATGACCATTATCTACTTGAACTATTCCAGATCCCACAATACTAAGAGATCTATCATCACCAACAAATATTTTCTTAGTGTTACATTCATTTAGAGAAGAAAATATGTCTTTATCCTTAGCCATATGATAAGAGGCTCCAAAATCAATAAGGAAATCATTAGAAGAAGAAGTAGAAGTTGTATTGAAGGAGAAACCAGAAGCAGAAAATGCATGTCCATGAGAAGAAGAAGAAGAAGTAGAATAAATATTGATGTTGTGTTTCTTCATTGCTACTTCTAAAACTTTCATCTTCTTGAAACATTTGGACTCGGCATGAAAATATTTATCGCAAAAGTTGCAATGTCTGCCAGTCTTCTTATTTTTGTATTTTGCTCCTTTGTCACCATTAGGAGCTGAAGTTGTTTGAGTGTGTTTGGGACCCTTGTATTGTTTTTTTGTTGTAGTGAGGATGTTGCTTCTTGGGATTCTTGGGTTTATCTTTCTGTTGGGCGACTAAGGCTTTGTTGGAGGTACCTGCAGTGTTGATCACTCCAAGTTGTACAAATTTATCTTCCTCTCTAATCAAAGTAGCACGAAAGGACTCAAGAGTGGGTTTTTGATAATCTTTCCCTAGAGCCTCTCTTATGGAATAGAAGGTAGATACAAACACAAAATATGCATTACCTAACTTAGAAATAATAAGATAGATGCAAAGCTCTTCCTCCATCTTTATCTCACATTCTTCACATAAAATTCTGAGTGTTTTAAACTTAGATAGATAGTCTCCAATGAAATAAAAATAACTTGGACTTAAAGTCAGTACTTGATTTTCTAGCTGTTGTGCTCAAATAATATTGAGTTTACCAAACATAGATTCAATATTTTCCCAAGCTTCATCGGGGTCATCAATTTCTTTAAGGTGGAACCTTAAATCAGGAGAGATGGACATTTTGATTAGTCCATGTCATTCATCACTCCTATTAGCCCATTTGAATTTCTTATCATCATCAGCGAGTTTTTTTTCCTTTCCCAAGGTAATCTGGTACAAGTCTTTACTTCTTAATAAATCCTCCATATGAGATTTCCATTCGAGGTAGTTGGTGATGGTAAGCAAAAGATTACTGGAAGAAGCCATATTAAATATGTAGATAATATGGATTTAAAAATTAAAATTGATGATCTGGATGAAAAGATCTTAAAAAATTAGGTGGTTTAAAAAAAAAGGCACTAAAAACGGACTTTGGATGTGAAAGTTATGCCCTTTTTAAAAATGAATAAGCAGTAACCAAAGGACCACATGGTGGTGTAAGTTGCTTTATGAAGTGACCCACTTTTATAAAAAGAAGTGGGGATCACTTTCACAATGAAGTTACTTTATGAAATAAAAACCACATGCAAAATAAATAACTCTAAAATAAAATATTAAAGCTACTTATAGTGATTCACTTTTATACTTGAAAAGGGAAATACACTTTACAATTGAGCATGAATGTTTTCAAAAATAGTAACAAAAAGAGAGATTTTAACTCAAGACCTCTTACTTAATAAGGAAACTTTTAACCAAATGGGCTAGCAAAAAATATTGCATTTTTTAGCAAGAGGATTTTTGTTGTTGTTATTGTTGAAGACGACCTTGGAGAGCATGCTAAAAAAAAGCTATTTTCACACAAGAAAAAATTTTCTCTTCTCGATAACAACAAGGGTTAGATCTCGGTTAGCTTACCCGAAAAATGCACATTTTCCTATTTGTTTTTGATCTGCCAAGATCTCATAGGGCACGGGGAAAAGTGCATACACAGATTTAAAAGAGTAGAAACCCAGAAACAAATAATATAAAACCGAAATAACACCAAAATAATACTCTGCAAAATTTTTTAAATGGCTTATTTAGCCTTTATACCTTCATATCTGACTAAAATAGTTGTATCTTGGGCAAACAAAAACCTTTTCGAGTGAAACGAAAAATGTTTCTGACTTAAACGAGTGCTCCAAACGCAATGGAATAGTCCTCTCAGCCTAGAAATATTCAGAAATTACAAAAAATGGAAATGAGAAAACTCAACTTCACGATATCGAACTACAACAAGAGCGGGTCTTCAAACAAGGTCTGATACCATGTTCGACAACTCATGTATTCCAATAGAAGACAAACACCTTTAGTAACCACTCACACAACCAGATCAAATATCAACATACCGATGTTTTGACGTGGTAAAACCCCTATGGGGAAACATCGATGGCCCCAACCAACACAACCACTTGGATCAGTTTATTAATGCAAAAGAAAAAGATTATAGAGTGATTTTACACGAGAGTTTCTCACAATCGATCATCAAAAAATGACCCTCCATGCTCTTTAAATAGATATCATGGACCAATCAAGTGTTAATACATGAATCAATGACCCTTAAGATCGAGGAGAATATGAACCGTCGAATCACTCTATGTCAGTATCATATTGTGATCATCGTATTTCCTAACTACAAATTCATACTAATGCATACTAATGAAACACACTTTTACCTAACGACACATTTGACCAAGTAGATCTTAACTAATTCCTAAGTGTCTAAATATCCTAACAAAAATATGTTCCCTATCATTGTCGTCACCATAAAAATCAAATGAATGGAAGTCATGTTTTTAGATCTTTGTAGAAGAGATGTGAAAGAAAGAATTTTGGACTAGTGCCAACTACTAGGATAGATTGTGGTTGGATTGATGGATGGTCATGGAATCATTTGACAATATTTTTGAGGACTTCACATTGTTGTGTATCATCGGTTGTAAATTTGTGCACATTTCCTCTCACTCACTAATGATTTCCTTGAAAGTGGTCGATCAAGGATCGACCTGACATGATAGCCGACTGGAATTTCCACTAAGTGCTTAAGGAAAAAAACAAGTTTAGGGGGAATCCATTTTCCATTGATTTCAAAGGGAGAGTAGAAGATAAGGGTATAATTCTCTCTATTCCTGGGATATTTGCAGACATGGGGATAATTCTTTCTATCCATGGTAGACTATGTGTTTCGTTGCAGGATTGCCATCAATGACAAAATGAAATATTTTTTGGATTATTGTCATTGATTTCAAATGATTAATGATGGCATTAATGTCATATTACGACATCATAATACAAATATGGAAATAAAATGGGTAGTAAATAAAATATTATTTATTTTGGAAATATGGAATTATGTTATGTATTCATGATCTCATGAAGTGGACCTCCATAACCACTTCACTAAACATCCAAAACCCTAACCTTAGGAGGTGAAGTGCCAAAATATTTGTGATCCTTGAGGTGGCTAGTTAATGTGTCAACTTCCTAGGGTTGCAACGTTTCCATACAATCTCCATTTGGAGTGTCATAACAAAAACAACCAAGATAGAGAACCATAATGAGTTAGTGGAAAAGGTGGGTGGCCATCGATATCCACCCGGATCAACCCCATCTATTCTTTTCAAAGTTTATGCTAATACAATACATTAAAGAAGAAAACAATCATCTTTCAAGTTGCTACTAAGTACGTAGTGTTGTGATATACCACCAAGCCTATATTAATGTTAAAGAATTATTTTTTCTTACCTTATTTGATTTTAGTGGCATTGATAAGAACTTCATATCCTCAAATCACAACCTTTTAATTCCTTAAGGATTCATGCCTACACAAAACAAATATCCGCTAATAATACTCTAAGAAAGTTACATTATAGAGAAAGAATTTGGGTTTTCATCACTGAGGCCCTAAGTAAGATGAACATAATGACATATCTTTTAATATGGACTTAATTTTTATTTCCTTTACCCTTCTTATATTAACCACCACCTTTGTATTCATTGTAACCCTTCTTATTTGACATCCCCTTCTCCCTTTTTTGTTTTCTCCACCATCCTTTTTGTCCTTGAAACCATCCTTCTTATCTCCACTACCACAACCTTCCTTATTCTCCCGCATTCTTTCTTTCCTGCCAATATTTTTTTACCCTTCCTAATTGTTTCCATCCTCCTTGAAACCCATCCCTTGTGTTCAAATTTAAAAGTAATATACTAGACTACCAAAGAGGAAAAACATCCACCATTTAAGATACTACCAAGTACCTAGTGTTGTGATATATCACCTGTTAGGATATCTAGACACTTAGGAGTTATTCAAGATCTACTTGGTCTAATGTGTCATTAGGTAAAAGTGTGTTTCTTAGTGTGTTTCTTCAGTACGCATTAGTATGCATTTGTAGTTAGGAAATCCAATGGCCATGATATGTTCCCAACATAGATGACAAAATACAGACAAGAAGAACAAAATGGTGGAAAAGGCATATTAGCCAACACTTAATTCTTCACTCCAATGTTACATATTTATATGTTACATATTTATAGTACAATGGGTGATGCCACCTCATAGAGAGATTTTCTCTAGATCCTAAAATCATGCATGATGACTAGGCTAGGCAATCTTAACAAACTCATTAGTCATCACTTAAGGATATATTACTAATATCCTAAATGAATAATACAAATATATGTGAAAATTTAGACTTAGTGATTGGTAAAGGTAAGCCAAAGGCTAACAATCCCCCCCTCAATCAGAAGTCCAATCAATAATACCAGCAATAAAGCATAAACTGGTATCAATTCCATGTCTTCATACTAAAACTCCTGAGATGAGCCTCAATGAAGAACTGCCTGAAAAAATGCCAATCTGGATGCTGAACATGTTCATTTGAAATGAACTAGAAGAGAGCTGAGATATGGAAGTGAACAACTGCAATATCTGAACATTTCCTGATTGCTTGACAATTTGATCATTTTGCCAAGTATTTTAGCTAGAAGAGTCTGATGTATTCTGCTAATTGGTGAACATGTAGTATCACCACTCTACTATCACTGTATCACTGAAAGTTCTCTCTGAATTTGTGGTTTGGGATGACCACTAACCAATTGATACCATGTATCTAATGGTTTTTGGATAACCACTAACCAATCTTGACACTTTTAGGTGTCCAATAGCATCCCAATGTATGATTCAATTGCAAGTCATTGAACCATAATCTTGCCAAAGTATGCAATCTCTGGAAAATCTCACTATGTAATCATGTGAGCCAAGATGCATGCAAATTGTTTACTTAATGTAAACTACAATCTGATGAGAGCAAAGAAAGAGAAGTGAATTAGCTTCTAGTCTGACACATCCCTGAAAAAATGCCTGACAACTCAATCAAATGCCAAGCTACAATGCAGAAGGATCCTCTTGTCCTCTGCTAGGTCGAATGACCATCTATGTGAACCAAATGTTCACATCATTTCTCTCAAAATAAAAATCAATATGATTCAAATTAAACTTATTGAACCATAATTCTGCCAAAGTCTGTCATCTACAGACCGCAGTTTCCCATTTGGAAAATTTCATGCCCATTTGGCATTTTTGATGTTTGTTGTTGTCGAAACTTTTTGTCTGACAACCATCTTCAATTCCTCCCTTTGTCAGCTGAAAGGAGAGACCATAAGTGGTTTCATGAACCATCTTCATTGGAATTTTGAATTCCCCCCCTTAAGGTGTATGAGAGTTACATCATTGTACTCCCCCCTTCTAGGCTCAAGAGAGTACCATACTTGTTTCATTTGAGTTCAACACAAAGTGGGCATGCAGAAACAACCACGTGTTATCTCATCCTGTGAGGGCCATGCTCGAACGCTACGCCCTCACGGGATACAAGATTGGTCTTTACTCAAGATTGAATTCTACGGTAAGACTTATATAATCGATTGGTTGTTGATGACCATTTCCAAGGATCAATCCACTCATAGTGAGTCTTCAATCTTGTAGGTTTCTTCAGTGTTGAACATTTTCCTAAAGAATGGTTATGCTTGCCACAATGTTGGCAAGGATGGAGATCAAAACATTTATTCTCCTTGTGACCAACTCGATTACAATGTTGACACTTATCATTTTGATGTTGAACTGGAAAAAGTGAAGTTGAAGCTTCTTGAAGGAATCCAACACTTTGGAACTTGATTGGTCTGGAATAATCAGAAATATGAAAGGTAACTGCCTTGTCATATCCAAGTCCTGTTCTATTCTTGTTGTAGATGATTTCTTCCCAAGGTCAGATGATAGGCTTGGAAAGAGTATTCTGAACCTGTTGCTTTGAAATCCGTGGAAGTGGATTTATTGCATGTTGATGCATCATTGAAAGGTTTTATTTATTGAAATCAAAAGAAAACTCTTGAAATGTAGGTTCATGAATAGATTCAACTTTGTCTGAAACTGATCCTGAAGTTGTATCACTGTGGTGTTCCTTCACTGAATGTTGATAAAAAACATCATCATCATCATCATCATAGAGAGGGTTGTGCTGAACAAAAACTAGTTCATAACACTTCACTGGCTGTTGATTTTTGAGATCTATCAACTCATCATTCAATAGCTGAGATAGAGATTGAAGAAGTCTAACTTTATCTTGCATCACTTGCAAACAAGTTAGCACTGATTGAAGAGTTGTTTTGTTCAATGCCACTGTGTTGTTTTGATGTAGGAGCATCGCCAACAACAAGTGAGCATGGGACAAACGCTAATGCATTTTGGCACATGATAAATTGTTTGAAATGTTTTGAAGTTCGATACACCAAACGTAAATGAAAGAATTAATAAATGGCGTACTTGTAGATTGTAATCAGACCTTGAGAAACCCGTTCTTGTCTGAAGGACTAAGAGGCATTTATGCTAGTAAATGTAAGTAGTTAGCTTTGAATTCTTAGATT
>CBVK0101130919.1:0-11495 GCA_900067695.1 Picea abies | reverse complement strand
ATATCTGCGATATCTCTGTGCATTTCTTTATTATATATCCACTCTCATTTCGTGCCGAAAATAATCCGAATCGAACATGGAAGGTTTGCATGCAGTTAGTATACCTTTAATCAAATATAAGTGTTATTGTGTATTAAACCATGTGTTGTAGTAATAATTATGCATATTTTTTCATGGGTTTATTCTGTTTATGCTACATGTATATTTTTGTTATGAATATGAATGTAACTATGCATTGCAGAATGCATTTTTTTTTATGTTTTAATTAGTGTTAGAATTGTATCAAAGCAACTTGGTTGAGTTTCTATTGGTAATGGAAAAATTACAATACGGTATTAGAGTTGATGACAAGAGACGAGGAGTGTTTTTGGTGTGATGTGCCCAACCTGGGTGGTTGGGTACGTTACATGCATGTTGGCCAAGGGTTTTGACGATGATAAAGTAATATGACTTCATGATGATGAGGTGTGTCGGCATGGAAGCAAACGTGAAGATGACATGGTGTGCTAGCTTGGAAACCAACATGTCTATCGGGGTGACATGTGTATCCAATGGGTTATATGGGGGACATGAGTGGTCCCAGAGGCGGGTAGGAAACCCTTAGAACTATAATTGCAATCTAGATTGTTATATCTAGAAGTAGTGATATCACATTCCTTCTTCAGTGGATGTCGAGTATGGTCTGAAAGAGAGGATATGGGCATGTGTCAATGACGATGAGGAAACCCATGATGGAACAAGGGTCATTGATTTGTTGGAAGTGATCTCGGTGGAATTTGGACCATCGATGGTAGACTTATCATCGTCGATGGTTGGCGAATTCAAATGGTGGGATCTAGAGAAGTGTTGATGATGACGAAGACTTGAATAAAGAACAACAAAGAGTGATCGGTGATTAGGAGAGATTAAATATAAGTCATTGATCTGTCATGGGTCCCACATATTCTCCTAGAGAGTAAGTGATGGGACAAACGTTAATAATCATGCATGATAGAAGCGCTGACATGATTGGAGTCATTGATTCTAGAATCCTAAGATCCTTTGGATCTAGAAATGAGCCCAAGAGTAGGGTCATGAGAGTGCCAACGATGAAGAAGACCAAAGAAAATATCTAAACTGTTGATCAATGTAAATGCAAGAACGAATATCAACCATATGATGAAGGAGGATCTGTTTAAGTGAGGAAAAGTGGAAGGTGATGTCATGATGACAATAACTACTAGCATGGAAGTTAGTGTGTCCCTTGAGATAACGTGTGTCGAAACATGAATTGGCCAATGGGTCGAGTATGCGCCCAGTTGAGCGAAATGGTCATTAGGTTACCCCCTTAAAAACTATCTGTCAGATATGTAGGTGGAGAGATATGAGCCTTCCGTTGGGGGAAGTATCATCGTTGGGAGTAGATGATTGGTAAAGTGAGTGAGAAGGTCCATAGTGTTGACGACAATAGAAGTTGGAGAAAGAACGAGGGTCATTGATTTTCTAGAGGAAAATATGATGAGATATGAACCATCGGATCCAGATGTGTTTTCATTAAATCCTAGAGAATTGGTAAGGTCGTGTGTTGTCTAAGAGCATCGATGATGATAAAGACCCAGGAGACCTAGAAACCCTTATGGCGTTGACTGTAATCTCGACTGTCAGATATGGAGGATGACAGATTTCGATCGTTTGTCAAAGGATGTCAAGTATGGTCCCTTGGCATGGATAGGGATGAGTTTCTATGATGAAGAGGCTTTGGGTATTAGAAGACAACCATGTAACAATTTTCATCCATCAATCTAGAGTGGATCCCACCTATGCACTTAATGTGTTATTGAGGAGGTGGACGTTACCTACTAAACAGGTTCATGGGATGATGAGATTGATATCATTTATTGTCAAATACTGAGAGCCATCAAATATGGAGGGTGAACCCATCAAAGTGATTTTCTTCAAAGAAGGTCAATAAGGGGCAGTGTATAACTCTTTAAGGAGAGAACCTCAATGACAATGATGGTTGCCCTAAGTAATCGGGGTCATTGATCTAGATACCCAATGTATTAGGTGGGAGGTGCCACGTCAGTGTCATGTGGGAGGGAACGAATGGATGGGAGCTATGTGGATGCCACATGTTAGTGAGGTGGCCTATGAACCAATGAATTCCTAAGAAACTTTGGAATACCATAAATTTTGATCCAGGACTCGGATCTAAGCATAATTATAGTTGTTGGAAACCTCTTGATGAGCTAAATGTGATGGTTCCCTCGAGAAGAGGTTTTGAGATGATTAAGGAAAAGTGAAATTTTAACAGCCCATCATCCTAAGTAAGTATTAGGGGGTCAGGTGTCTTACAACCTTCTCCATTCCTATTTCTTCTCTATGAAAGATTACTTGCTTCCAACTCTAGAGACTATCCTTCTTTATGTCCCTACACATGAAACAAATTTATGATAGAAATTTTTTTTCCCATTAATCTGTAGAGTCTCTTTCACATTCATAAAAATGATTTCTAACAGCATGAGAATAACTACTACCATCCTCTATTTAACTCCCTTGTTGTTTCTTGCAGGTGTGTAGTTTTCTTCCCCATTTGCACATTCATATTTTGAAACTATTTGTTCCTTTTCAACCTGATGATTACACTTACCATCACTTTATTTGTTTCTTGCATAGAAAACCTCATGCTCTTCATATTTATGTTGTGCATACTTCTTGTCATTCTCAACAAACTTATCTTTGGATTCTTATTTGTCTCCTTGTTTTCCATTCCTCATGGTATCCTTTGTACCTATTGTAATATCTTGGAAAAATTTCTCCTTATAATTCTCTTCTTTAACATCCTCCTCTATGCAACCTTTACTCTCTTCAAGATCATTTTCTCTCAACATTCTATTATCGTCTCTCAATACAACTTTTTTCTCATCTACTATCAACACATGCTTATGCTGATTAAAAAAAATATGAAGAGAAATTCATTACCTCATTCTCTGCTTCTTCTTTTCATATTTCACCATATTATAGAAATATGTTGATGTCTTATTTTGAGCCTGTCACAAGGTTTACTTCCTGTATATCTTTCATTTCCTCTTCTAGAGATTGCAACTCCTCCTTGTCTTCATATTCCTCTAATGTTTTGTGAGTTCCTTTGCTTTTTCATATGTCTTTATCTCCTACCTTTTCTCCTGGTTATCTAGGATCTCTTTGGTGATCCTTTTCTTCTTTATCAATGGCACCTTCTTGGCCAATTCTATCATCTTTAGTACCTAAATACACACACTCACACAAATTCTTAGTTTTGAAATAATGATACTCTCTTGTCTCTTTAGATGTCTCTAGAATCCTTTCCTTTCGTTGGACTCAAATATCCAAGAAATTCATGAGACTTTCACAAGGTCTCTCATCACCATATTCTCCAATCATTGTTCCCTACTTTAGTTCACAAACATGAACTAATTTTCCTTCTCTAAAGGACTTCTTTCAATACTCAGCTTCCCCAACTTTCTCCTGTATTATGATCCAATCATTCAACGTGTGCCTCATATTTGTCCTTGACTCTCTTGAAAATAATTTCATGACATGCTACTCGACCTTATTCCCCAAAATCCATCCACTTCTCTAATATTTTCCAGTCCTTTATTGTAGCATCTCCTTCAAAATATTGAGTCTCTCCTTTAACTTAGCCAACACCATACCAAATTCCTCATCACTCATCTTACCTTTTCTAATCAATATGGCACTTCCTCTCATCTTGATGTGTCTTCTTTCCTCTAAAACCTTCATCTACCTATCTCTATTCATATCCATCTCTTTCTCTCTTTGTTTCACAATGCTCAACTGTGAGTTGCAAATAGCCTCTATAGTAACATGTATTTTTCACCCTACTACAAAATACCTCACCAAGTGTATCTCATGAACCTGGCCTTTTGGTATCATTGGTTCTCTCCTTTAGAACCTTCTGAGCTTCTTTGTTCTAGTATTTTTCAATTCACACTTCCCCTTGAGAACTTCCAATGTTTCCTCATTTCCAACCTCAGGGGGAATTAGTTATAGCTTCTCGGTTGTAAGGGTCTCTTCCATAAGTTTCTTCTTTCTCATATGATACCTACCAAAACTACTCTGTCTAGAATTAATTGTAAAACATAAAGACCATCTTTATTTACTAGGTCTCATCTATATTTGCATCTTCAAAATTTTCTTCTATGTTCATCCAATTCTTTTCCTCAACGCGAAATATCGTCGCACTCTAATACCACTTTATGGGGGCTAATCCCTTTAACCTACAAATATTCCTTTAATGGATAATCGACTTCATTTTAACATCAAACACTTGAGAATTATAATTCTAGACCCATATGACCAAGGGCTTAACCCTAAGGACTATCAGGCTGACTTTAAACCCCCCTTATCATTTTCTTGAACCTCTTCTCTTTAACCCCCTCTTATTCCTTTATTAAACATCTAACTTAACCTACTTGAATTCGCATCGATTAACACTATAGTTAACCGACCACCGAGATCACCAAGCCATCGGGATCATCAGGCCAGTGGTCACACCGAACCACCGAGACTACGAAAAATTGATCTATAGGTCCACCGAGAATAATTAATTGTGTACCTTAAGTGTTTACCCCATTCCAGTTTAACCGGGCACCGGTGATAATCCAACATAAATCCTTTGTAAACATGAGTTCATTCTAGTTGACATACTTTAATTGACTAAAAATAATTTTTTTTCTTCAACTAACATTTTTTAAGTGGCCATCGGATATCGAAAATAATAATCCACCGAGACACTTTAATAATCGTCGGTCCGGTTATCTCTTCGACGATCAATGATCAAATATTCTCCATGTCACCAGATCTACAATTTCACTACATTCGAAACCCCAATTTTATTTTCGTCGTCGAATCTGCTATCCTTCAGTTCGACTCATAGCCATCATCTTTGGGTCATCAAGATGTCCAGTCATCATCTAAACCCATGAACTTCATAGGAAGTTAAAAACGCATGTCATATTTAACCAAATATTATAACCTAATTAATATAATTATGAACTTACATCTTTAGCAGGGGATGAATTAGTAGAATAATTTGAGCTTGTAATGGAGGAGGAATTAGTTGATGTTGAACTAGAAATTTGCACAAAAAACAATAAAGAGGAAACATTTATGATGGACATCAAAATTCGTGTAATAAAAATATGTGAATTTTTTTCATAATAATAAATATGTGAAATTCAGGTTATTGCTAGAAGAACCTACCGAGCCAAAATTTGAATTAGATGAAGAAGAATAATTTTATGAACTCACAATTCTTTATACAATCTTGCAACAATATTTTTAAAAAGTTCATTAAAATAATAAAATTGGGTTATTACAATGTTGAGTGATGAGGGTTATAATAATTGACATGCATTTCTAGGTTAGGGCTTGTAGGTGTTAGGGTTTAATTAGTTAGCGATGTTATAGATTAGATGTTAAGTTTATGGGTTAGGAGGGATCAAGACTATTTTGGGTGGGGGATTATAGTTGTTAGGTTTGGGGACTAGGGGTAACAAGTAATACAAGGGGATAGAGTTTAGGTTTTATAATGTTATGAGTTATGGGTGACAGTTGTAGCTATGAGTTATAACATTGATATCAATCAATGTTTAGGGTTAAAAATTATGGAGGTTGTGTTTAAAAGGTGTTAGAGTTTATGGTTTACTAGGTTCTAGGGGTGATAGATGGCAATGAATTGACATCCCCCCTATTAATTTATATGAGGATTCTCATAACCAAGTTAATGATACCAATGACTTGAGATTCCCCCATATCAATTTCTATGAGTCTTTCTCATAACCAAGATAATGGTGACATTGAATTGAGATTCCTATATATTAGTTTCTACGAGGCTTACTCATAACTAAGATAACAATGATAATTACTATAATATATGAGGGATTAGGGGATACAGGGTTATAGGCATTAAGAGTGATAAGAGTTAGGAGTTATAATGAAAAGAAGATGCAAACTCAATGCAAAAATCTAATGCACATTAGCAAAAAAAACTCAACTAGAGGGTTTGAGGGATATAGCAGTGCAAATTAGCAACACTACAACCTTGCATTATAGTAGTATGATGAGGGGTCAATGCTTATATATAATACACGTTTTAGGGGTTACGGGTTATATTTATTTGGGGTTAATGTTTAATAGGGGATAGAACTTATATACCATGATTAGTGGAAAGCAGTTGGGGTTTCACGGGAATATTGGTAAGGCATGTTATGGGTTAAAGGGTTGTCTATAACATTTGTTACTAGCTAAGGGTTATAATGGTTAGAGATTATAATAATTGCGGGTTTTAATGGTTATAGGTTATACATGATATAGGTTGTGGGTGATAGTGGTAAGGAGTTAGGGATTATATGGATTAAAAATTGTAAGGGTTCATGGTTGGGGGTTAGTGAGTAGTGTTTAAGGGTAACGGGAGTTATGAAGGATATGGCATATTAGGAGTTAAGGGTTATAAATTTTAATAGCTATAAGTGTTCAGGGTTAGAGGTTATCAGATAGGTTATGGGTCAGGGGTATGTTATGAATTGATGTTAAGGGTGGAAGGGGTTATAGATTTTTACAAGTTACTGGTTAGGGGATATAATGGTTATTGAGGTTTGTTATTATAAGGGTTAGGTTATAGTTGTTTTCATTTAGTGTTTACTATAGTTGGGGGGGTTATGGGTTATATGGTTTAGGGTTTATATTGGTGAGGGGTCATATCGGTTGATTTTTATATGGATTATGGGTTGGAGGTGATATGGATTAGGGATTAAGTGTGATACAGATTTAGGATTATATGGAATAAAGGTTATAACTATCACTACTTAGGAATTTCTTAAAATGGTGAAGAATTAGGTCAAAGGATTACTATTGTGAAAAAAAAACTTCAAAGAAAAAAAATATGTGCCTAAATTGAAACTATATGCTCAGGTGATGCAACAATTTTTTTATAAGTGTGTATAAATAAAGTGAAACAATGTAAAGATCTAATGTAAAATTTGTCATCCTATGATTTTGAAAAAATAAACATTGTCCTAAGACTCTAGTTAATCACATTCATCTCAAATCATGTATAGTAACTAGGTGTTCCAATCTTTTCAACAAATGGGGATGAAGTCAACCAAAGAAGCAAGTGAATGTATGATAGAGACAATCATAGTGAGAGGCGCTAGGGGCAACTCCAATGGCCAACATATATATCTCTCAAGTGCCTCATTAATTCCATGAAAACCATCTGATATGAACATATCACTAGCCACTAAGATACATCTTCAAACATCTATGCAAGGCGTTATGCCTCCAATAGTTAAGGGTTGAACCATAGGTTAAAAGATTTGGGTTGGCTCCATGAAACCACTGACCTCAACCTCAACATTGACACTCATGAGTGTGCCCCATTGCTAAATTGGCCTTGACCACATATGATAAAAAGGATTTTAAATCCACTTAAAGGAAAACAATTGTGTTTCAATGTAACTTATTGTGGTGAATTATATGGATGCTTATCTCCACAACTCTAACAAGACTATTTTCATCCTCATTCTGGAGTTTAGTTTGGTATAAGTTAAGTAGTTGATTTTAGAAGGTTAAGATTGGGGGTCATGAACCAATAATATATGATTAAGGTCTGAATCATGTGCACAAGTGGCATGAACAATTTGAAATGGAATTATGGAAATGCAATAAATATTGTTGAAAAAAAAATCCAAATGAAATTATGAAGAAGGAAAACAAATCAAATTAAAAAACATTAATTCATTTTTAAATATAATTATTAATATAATAATTATTATAAAATTCATTATAAAAAATATAAAATCAATTACAATAACATTAATAATGATTGTTTTTTTTATTAAATAAAAAGAAGGTCCTTGTATTAATAATAGTTGTTATCCATACATTGTCAAGTGTTAGCCACCTGTTCTGTCACAGAAGGGAAACCAGAACAGGTGGCCCTTAGAGGCTCAAAGAAGGGAAACCAGAACAGGTGGCCCTTAGAGGCTCAAAGTTTGACACATCACCATATGAACTAAAACTGTTTGAACAAAACTAACTTAACAAAATTATACATCCTAGCTACATGAACAAAACTGTGTGGGCAGTATGCGAGTGGCCTCTATGACCATCTATGAACAAAATCGTATGTGGGTGGCCTCTATGACCATCTATTCTGCTACTGGAATAAACCAAAAATTTAAGCATGCAACTAGATTGAACAAATAACATAAACATGGAGACTTTACTCCATTGGCGAGCTTAGATGACCATGGATGTTATAGACAGGGGTGTACCACTGGCCACACATTGGGCATCGAGTTCGTGCAGGAGCATCCATTAGTGCCTCGAATAGAATGTCCAGTCTTTGGTCGAGGATGCGTTGTGAGCACATCTGATCATCTTGTTTCTGTCAAATTTCAAATATAAGTTGGAGGTGCTCCTCCATGAGGCGATTTGCACAGATATGGGGCCGATCCTCTTCCTTGTCCTCGCTAATGATCGCCATGTTCTCCTCCACCCGCCATCTCAAGGGGATTTCCTCCTCCACTATGTAGTTGTCATCACCATAATACGAGTCCTGAGGGTTGAGTTTTGGCAGGGGCAGAAGACTAGTGGCCATAGGAATGTGCACACATGACGGTGACACTTCATCCTTAGTCGGGTTAATGCCATGGAGCAAGTGTGGGGAGGATGGAGGCACCTCTGATGGCCCCTGGTTGTTGTGCCTTGGGCTAGAAAAAAGGGAAATGAGAGCCAATTGGGACGGGGAAAGTTTGTCATGCCTAGAGAGGCCACTATAGTACCGTGCACCTCTCATAGACTTCCCCCTTTATTTGGGCATGATGGGAAAAATGTAGAGGCATAGGGATGAGGGTGGAGAGGCGATTAGAAGATGCTTGGGATAGCTCGAAAGAGCCGAGAGCAGAGAGGCATAGGTGAAGTTGTAGAGAAGACTCTTGTGAGGGTCGAGGGAATGGTGATAGTTCGCCAGAGAGAGAAAAGGAGCAGTGAAGCCAACACAATTGCACAGGGCGATGGAGCAAAGGAGTGGGGTGATGGGAGGGTGAGGTGAAAGAACACCCGAGAAAAAAACACAGAGGGTGACGGTGAACAAATGCTTAGAGGAGTCGAGGAGCATGACCAAGAGCGGAGGGAGAAAGGATGAGTGCACCAGGGCAATTTCCTGCTTATTACTCCGCGAATTGACAGGAGAGATAGCCATTAGAGCCGAATTGACAGTCTAGTACACCTCGTCTAGCTTGCGCGAGCGGCCATTAACCCTGCCTAGCTGTCCAGACGCACTACCATTACTGTCTGCGAGGTGTGAGCCATGCGATGGTTATGAGTTGTGGGCTGGTGGTCGGGGTTAATAAATCCCCTGGCCACTCCATTCCAGGTGTCTGTTAATGTTGGCCAGGTGGCACTCCATCCGAGATTAATAATGATTATTACTATTATAATAATAATCATAGTTTTTTACAAAAAATACTTATAACTTATAATAGTTAGAATTATCAATAATTATGATAATAACAATTATTAATAATTAAAATTGTTAATAACCATAATAATAAAAAATATTTATTAACATAATAATTACAATTATTAATAATGATAATAATAACAATTTTTAATTTTTAATATTAATATTAATTATAATAATTAATTGCAATTAATACACTAACGAGATACTATGGATATGTTATGGATATGTTAGAATATAAATATATGATGCTAAATTCCATGAGAGTCATATTATACGATGCAAATTGATGTCATGGCGATACATAATCTATTTTAGCGTCGCTATAATTGATGCAGTTATGATGCTACATAAAAATAATCAATGCTAAAATGAATTTATATGTTAAGGACTATATGCATTTCTAATACAAATGAAAAACAAAGGTGGGGTTCCTCATTCGATTTTCACTTAAGTTGTTGGGAAGATGTTCTTGGAGTTGAAAGGGGTTTGTAAGGGCACTCATCATGAGAAGGTAAAGGAGATCTATGAGTCATAATTGAATTGATTGGATTTCAAGTAATTTTTTTATCATGCTTTTTTCTGAATTTTTTTTCAAATTTATATATTTATTTCAAATTTACATATTTAAATTAATATGAGATTTGGGTTTTGGAGATAGGGTTTGAATTTTTGAAAGATGATAGGTTTTGGAAATGAGAGATGTAGTTTTACAATAATGTTTATAAAATAAAATAAAAAAGACAAATTAAGTTTAAGAATTATCTCTTCTTTTTCCTTCCTAATTGTATTATACTTTCTCTTCCTCTCTTTTCTCTTCTCTTCTTTTCTTCATCTTCTTTTATTTCTATTCTCTTCTCCTATTTATGTTTCTGTTTCTCTTTTCA
The DNA here is from genome assembly GCA_900067695.1 of Picea abies. Lineage (NCBI taxonomy): Eukaryota > Viridiplantae > Streptophyta > Pinopsida > Pinales > Pinaceae > Picea > Picea abies. The sequence goes on along the minus strand of CBVK0101130919.1, from coordinate 1,100 downwards.
TCTTCTTTCTCTCTTCATCTTCTCCTCTCCCTATTTCTTTATCTTTCATCTTCCCATCACCCTCTCCTTCCCCACTTTCTCTTCCTTTTTCATTCCCTTCTTTCTGAATTTCCAAAATTTTGTGAAAAAGATTCATATAAAATTACAATTAAAAAATAATTTATTTTTAATGATTTCAAATTTTATATTAAAACAAAATTATTTTCATTAATGAAAAAAAGAATAACAATTTAAAAAAAAAATTTACCAAAAAAATTTAAAAATGTAATTAGGCAAGTGGCCTTAGGATATTTAGGTCCTTATTCATCCCAAAATCATGGTTTTAAATCATCAATTTATTTGAATACCCTTTATTGGTTGACAATTATTTTTCCATCGTGTCCATTATTTTCTTCTTATACTTCAAATTGGTTATTTCCATGAAGTTCGACCTCCTCTACATGTTGATTTCTTTTTATACTTCAAATTGGTTATTTCCATGAAGTTCGACCTCCTCTACATGTTGATTTCTTTTACATGGAAACTTTTAATATTTCTCTAATTTGATTAATATTTCTATAATTTCTCAGATAATTTTTAGAATTTTATTTTTTAGTTTTTTATTACTTTAAATGTTGATTTCTTCTACATGGACACTTTTAATATTTCTATAATTTTATTTTTTAATTTTTGTATTATTTAAAATTTTCAAAATTGATGGAAAAATAAAGGTTGAAGACTTTCCCTCATAATATCGATTAATAAATGTCACGTATCCATATTTGTACTTTGGTAGAATGGATTAAATAAATAATTTGATTAATATTTCTATAATTTTTAAAATAATCTTTAGAATTTTATTTTTTAGTTTTTTATTACTTTAACTTTAATATTTCTATAATTTTATTTTTTAATTTTTATATTATTTAAAATTTTCAAAATTATGGAAAAATAAAGGTTGAAGACTTTCCCTCCTCATAATATCGATTAATAAATGTCACGTATCCATATTTGTAATTTGGTAGAATGGATTGAATAAATAATTTGATTAATATTTTTGTAATTTCTAAAATAATTTTTAGAATTTTATTTTTTAGTTTTTTATTACTTTAAATGTTGAT
>CBVK0101130908.1:0-11498 GCA_900067695.1 Picea abies | reverse complement strand
GCATCAATGACAAACCATTGGCATCAATGACAACATGATCCAACAGGCCCAAGGTGGGATATTCCATTCCACATTCATGCATATGCATTTGATAGAGCCTTAGGGGTAGTTCTTGGACATAAAGGAGACAAGGAACCATTAGTTATTTATTTCATAAGTAAAATCTTTTTAGGAGCAAAGCTCAACTATTCAGTCACAAAAAAGAATTCTTGTGGTTGTCTATGTTGTCAATAAATTTAGATATTGTATTGCTAGCTATTCAATTTTTGTGCATGTTGATCACTTAACCATCCGATACTTGATGAATAATGCTTACTTCTATGGTAGAGTCATTAGATGGTTACTATTACTGCAAGAATTTGATATAACGATACTTGATAAACCTAACAATTAGAGTGTTGTTGCATATTTTCTCTCAAGACTAGCACATAATGTAGGTGAAGAGGTTGTTGATGATTCTTTCCTAGATGAACATCTCTTTGCAATATCCTTAAAAACCCCATGGTTCGCTGATATAGCAAATTACTTAGCTACAAGAAAGTTTCCTCAACACTTCAGCTACAAAGAACACTGGAAGATCATTAGGAAGAGTGCCACACATACATGGATAAAGGGATAACTATTCAAGCTTGGACCAAATGAATTACTCAAGTGTTGTATAAGGGAAGATGAGGTCCATGACATCTTGTATGCTTGTCATGATGCATTGTATAGAGGTCATTATACTAAAAAAGGAGAACCTACGAGATTCTTCATACATGATACTACCAACTTACACTTTATAGGGATACTTAAGCATATGTGTCACAATGTGATAAGTGTTAAAGGATGGGCAAGCCTACAAAAAAATATGAAATTCCCCTTCAACCAAAGATATCATTGGAGCCCTTTGAGAAGTGGGGCTTATATATCCACCATCCAATCAAAAAGAGCACATACTAGTTTGCACATATTATTGGACCAAATGAGTAGAAGTGAAGCGAATGAAGACTGCCAATGAGGAAAAGGTAGCTGAATTCCTCTATGAGAACATGTATACAAGATTTAGAGTACCAAGGAAGATTGTCACATATCAAGGATCTCAATCTACCTCAAATCTTGTTGAGAATCTCATGAGCTTGTACAAAATTAGACACATAAAACCAATGACCTACCATCCTCAAGAAAATGGTAAGTCAAAGTGACAAATAGAGAGATGGAAAGTATTCTGACAAAAGCAGTTGAGCAACATAATATGAGAGATTGGGAAAAAAGATCGACAGAGGCTATGTGGGCATACAACACTACATGGAAAACTACCATAGGGTTTACACCCTATGAGTTAGTTTATGGCAAGAAAGTTATGTTCTCCATAGAGTTTGAGATCCAAACATTGAGAATAACTTTGCAACTAGGGTGGATCTCTCCAAGGCACAACAAGAAAGATTGCATAATCTTAATCTCTTGGATGAATATAGGCAAGAGGTCTTATTCCATACGAAAATGGTCTAACAATAAAGTACAAAGTGGCATGATAGGTACATTAAGACCAAAGTCTTCAAGGAAGGTGATTGGGCCTTGCTATATGACTTAAGATTCAAGGATTTCAGAGGTAAACTAAGGAATAGATCGTTAAGACTACCAAATTAACACATGTTTCGATAATGGATCAATAAAAATCAAAACAATTGATGAAGAGCATGTGCCTTTATTGGTTAATGGATATAATCTGGAACTCTACAAGAAATCACTATTAGAAGAAGATTTTACAACCAAGATTCAAGGACAACATCTGTTGATGTTTGGTCGCTGTGGGAGGAACTTTCCCTCCTAGATGACCTTTCTTAGATGCGAAGAAGATTCCATAAGCAAGAGATCCATTGGATAGATGTTGAAACACCCTAGAAGAGAAGTCGGCCCAAAAGAATTAGAATGATAAAGTGGCACCTTTCTAGAGAAGAAGTCGGCATAGTCTAGTGGCTAGGAAGATAATAAATAGAGGACGTCTTGGCTCATTTGTTCACTCACTCACACTCTCTCATCCACCCAGAAGCAAGGCACAAGTTTGGAGAAGGTGACACAACAACTGCAGTGGTTCAGTTTATTCTTGTTTAGTCTTTTGGTACTCTCTCTTGTGCGCTACTCCTTGAGGACGTGCACCATCTTGGTATAAAGCTACTGCTGCAGTTGTGGTGGTGTTTCTGGTTGTACTAGCCTTTGAGCTAGGGTTTATCTTGTTTTGGACTTGCTTTGTGAACGAAATCTATCTAAAAAAGGTTGCTAGGTTTTTCCCCCATTTGAGGTTTTCCCAGGATAATTCTCGTGTTCTTTTGTATCAGTTATGGTGATATTGCATAGTATATGTTAATGTTAAAGAAGTAAAAGAACACTACTGCTCTATAAGTAAAGAAACACTAACAGGCTATGGGCCCACTCCATGTTGCTGCCGCGCAGTGATCCTTGTCAAGCTCGTTGAGCAGTAGCCCCAAAGGCGTTGGGATTTTTCTTTACAAAGAGCAGTGCGCCCTACCCTACTACATCCCTTGAAACCCTCAGACTGCAGTTTGCTGAAGTTCGGAAAATTTAGAGTTTTTCCAGTGCTCGGGTTTCTGCTAGTGAAAATGTCAATGAACATGAGTTGAAGATAGATTGGATGGAGCAGATAACTTCAGATCCTGGAAGCACAAAGTTCTCCTCATTCTAGAAGAGAATGATCTATTGGATTACGTAATGAAAACTCTTCCAGAACTTGAAAATGAAGAAGCAAAAGCGAAGTTCAGAAAGAATGAGGTCAAGGCCAAGAGGATCTTGATAGATTCAATAAAGGATCATCTGATACCTAATGTATCAGAACTGAAGACATTGAAGGAGATGTTTGATTCCCTAACCAGACTCTACGAAAGTAAGAATATCAGTCAAAAGCTTACTTTAAGGCATCAACTTAGAAACGTGACAATGAACAAGTCATAAACAATAGTCAACTATTTTATGATGATCTCATCGATCAAGGATCAATTAGCAACCATTGAAGATCCAATAGAAGACACTGAACTTGTGACTACCACACTAAATGGATTTCCCTCCTCTTGGGACCCATTTGTTCAAGGGATTTGTGCCAGAAGAAGATTGCCCAAATTTGACAAGCTATGGGCAGATTGCACCCCAGAGGAATCCAGGTTGATATCCAAGTGACAGAAAACAAATGATGAAGAAAATCAAGCCCTTGCTGCCCAAGTGAAGAAGAGGAAGGAAAGGGAAGAAGGCAACCCAAGTCTAAGAAGCCACATCATAGGAAGGATGCGTCAAAGGTTCGATGCTACACTTACAAGAAGATGGGACATTATGCCTCATAATGTCCTCACAAACATGAAAAGGGAAATAAGAAGAAGCACCGTGCACATGTAGCCGATGATGAAGAACATAAATCAATGGATAAAGAATTTGTATTGTTTCAACACTCATAGGAACCATCACTCGAGGGAGTGACACTTGGCTCATTGATAGCGGTGCTTCCAAGTACATGACCGGATTCAAAAACTCTCTCCAACCTGACGAATAAGGACTCTTCTCTTCAAGTGGTGCTTGGGGATGATTCCAAGCATGCAATCAAAGGTGTTGGAGAAGCCTCCCTACAACTTGATTAAGGTAACCTTCTTTCAAGTAAAGATATTTTGTTTGTACAAGGATTGAAGAAGAATCTTCTTTCCATTTTTGCTTTAGAAGATAAAGGATTTAGGGTAGCTTTTGTGGATGGCCAAGTTCTTCTATGGCCCAAGAATTCAAGCATGGATAAAGCTACCGTGAATGGTGTCCGCGAGGGAGGATTGTACAAATTGAAGGGACACCAAGAACAAGCCCTTGTACACAACAATGTTAGCTCTAGTGAGCTTTGGCACTGAAGACTTGCTCACATAAACTATAGAGCACTACCAATATTGAGCAAGAGGGTTACAGGTCTACCGGAGATCCAGGTAGATCATGATGGAGTATGCAAAGGTTGCACTCTTGGCAAGAATGTCAAGGGAAGCTTCACCAACAGTCTCTACTTCTAATCTATAGATTCCCTTAACCTTACTCTCTCATTATACTACCACCCAAAATCTTGTCAGTGTGGATGTTCAAACCTCATCTTAGGGGGGGGATTTCATGTTCACATGAACTTGGTGTTCATATGATGAGATGGAAATTCAATTAGGAGAGTAAAAGTGGAAAGGTCAAATCAAATCAACACAATCATAATAAGAAGCCTCCAACTAAACACCAAATTTTAATTCAGATGGCATCACAAATGGAGGAAAGGTAGGTAAATCAAGATCTTAAGCCATTGAAGTAAAGCAAAGGATAAGTTGAGTCGATTGAAGAGGCTTGAGCATTTGTAAAGTTTGAGTGTTGTGTGATCTAATATTGAAGAGCTTGAGCACTACTTTAAAAACTAGAGTGTTGCTAGAGAGCACGAGTTAATTAAGGAGGTTGGATATTGATAAGTACTAGTTTGTTCTGTAATCCAAGGCTTGAAGGCTATAAATAAACAAAGTTTGTTTCCTAAATATGACATGCACAACTTCAAACTGAATATCCAAAATAAACAGGATAACATAAAAGAATCCATATAGATTAAAATGCTATATTGAATAAAATATGATAGAAGATGATTTACAATGATGAGTGGCCTTGGTATTTATAGGCCTCAAGGTGACCTTTCACATAAATGTATGTCTTTATATGATGCACCTTTTAATTATATTAATATCTTGATTTCTCTAGTTTAGGTATTTATAGTTATGAATAATATTTATTTTTATATACATAACATTGACTTCCCCTTTAAAAATGCTTTGTCCTCGAAGCATATTAATGCAAAATATTTATCTCTTGTTTTGACTTGTAACAACTTTTCATGATTCTATGCTCTTTGAAGCTATGGTGGTTGACGATATAAGACAATATTATCTTCTAAGAGTTAAGAAGAATTGTCGAATGGTTAAAGGGTCTAACCACCCTAAATTCAATCTTTTGTGGGATTATGCATTTATAGGGTTCTTGGAAAGAACTGTTGTGTTGTGATTCCCAAGATGATTTCTACTTTGAGACCAAAATTGTATTGGAATTAATATTCTTTAGAATATAGTTTGAATATTGTTTTTGTTCTAAAAATGTTGATACATTGGCTGACTAAAATATCGACTCTTGAGAATTATGATGTCGATAAGGTGTCTTTGTAACTTGATCTTTCCCGCTCATACTTGTAGTGTCTTCTTGATTAACTTTTGGTATTATGTCTTCTTCATAATGACCATTGAATTTCTATTAGCAAGTACCATTTGGAATTTCCATCATTTGTACTTAAACAATTGATGAATTCTTTACTTCAATGGGGCCAGACATTGTTTCTTTATCAATCAGTGATTCTTTGTTGGTAGATTGATGAGTGTTTCTTGTTGTGACTTCTTTTCATGGTTTAAATTTTTAATTTATGTGATCAAGTTTTGACTATGATTCTTAAGGTGAGAAATTTCATCATCTTTATTAACAATAACCTTTTCAACTTCTTTCTATATCTTTTGTACTGAATTCTTATTATCTTTAAGGATGATCTTTGAGATACCTTTAAGGTCTTTTGATGAGGGCGCTTTTGAGTATGGCTTGATTGTATTGTCTTGCAATGTTATCTTCTTCTTCTTCTTATAGTAGAACACCATTTTTTTTTCTCCTTGTTTAAGATGAAGGCACCCAATGTTTCTGACCAGTGTGATCTGAGAATTATGTCAACATCTTTATCGAACATAAGTGTAAGATTAAATTTGGATATGAATTTATAGAAATCAATTGTGATTTTAAGTCCTTAATTTCTTATGCTTTTGCCAAACGAGTTTTTCTTTTCGATTATACTTGGCTCTACAATTAATCACTGATTTGCCAAGTGGAAATTAATGTAATTTTTCTTATGGTTCACAATGATAACAATGTTAATCCCTTTTTCTTGAATACTCCCTTTGAATGTTAATAATCCTATGAATGAGGTAAAAATTCCTTTATAAACAAAACCTTCCTTCTTTCTTTTTATTAAAATCTATTTTAGTCATTTATATACATTTTATATTAATATTCACTTTTTTATTGTTTAAAAGTATCTTCTCCCTTATAACTTACAAATAACTTTATGAATTTTGAAAGGCCCTTTATTTTAGTTGTTCGTTGATTCCACAATAGGATGTGAATGTAATGTTTGACTTTTGACAATGTATTGAATGGTGGTGTTCGATTTCTTTGTTAAGTGGCGGGGCCTGGTTAATTAATATTTGGATCCCATTTGTTTGACAAAATTGGGTATTCCCACATAGGGAAAACACTTTCAATAACCACTCACACAACCAGATCAAAGATCATAACACCAATGTTTTTACGTGCTTAAAACCCTTAAAGAGGAAAATAGTCCATGGCCCCAACCAATGTGGCCACCTGAGGCAATATATTAATGCAAAAGAAAAATATTTTACAAGAGAGTTTCTCACAATCAATCATCAACAAATAACCCTCGATGCTCTTTGGATAAAGAACATGGATCAATCGACTGTTAAGCTACATATCAATATCGCCATTAAAACTGAGGAGAATATGAGCCATTGGATGATTCTATGTCTAGAACTTATCGTGACTGTCGGATTACATAACTACAAATGAATATTAATGCATAGTAAGTAAACACACTAAAGAAACACACTAGTTCCTAAGTGTCTAAATATCCTAACATCCTCCTTAAGAACAACTTGGGATAGGATTGGAGGATTTACAAAGGTGACACAATAGGAGAAGGAAGGAGGCATTAGAGTCTATGCCCCCTTAATGACAACTTTTCTAAACTCCTAACATAGATCGAAGTTTGTAAAACTTCGATTGTGTAAGAGACTTTGTGAAAATGTCTACAACTTGATCATCTGTAGGGAAAAAAAGCACTTCAATAACTCGATCATGAATGAATTTTTTGATAAAGTGCATGTCTAGCTCTATGTGTTTGTTGCGTTGATGTTGAATTCAATTTTTGGTGAGCTTGATGGCACTTTGATCATCACACTAGAGGGTGGTCAAATGTTGTTGGAATCCAAACTCTAAAGGATCTATTTAAGCCACAAGGCTTCTTGACTTGCATTAACCACTGCCTGGTATGCTACTTTTGACGAAGAAAGAGCAATAACCTATTTTTTCTTAAAAGCCCAAGTGAGGATACCAATTTAGGGCCATTACCAGTGAGGATAAGGTCATCAACATAAATACATTAGGGTTAGAATGACATCTAGAACAACTAGTGTCAATAAGAACGCTATCCATTTTAGCATACCAAGCTTGAGGAGTTTGCTTAAGACCATAAAAATATTTCTTAAGGCGATAAACACGGCCGCAGTCATTTTGAACATAGCCAAGAGGTTATTCCATGTGGTTTCCTTCTTGTAGATCCCCATGCAAGAAGCAGATTTAACATCCATCTGATGGATCTCCCATCTATGTGAGGCAACAAGGGTTAGAACAAAGCAGATGGAGTTCTTTTTGGCTACATGGGCAAAGGTTTCATTGTAGTCAATTCCTTCAACTTGAGAGAATCCTTTAGCAACTAATTGGGCCTTATGTCTTTTAACAATTCCATTTGCTGCATACTTAGTTTTGTATACCCATCTACTTTTGACAAGTTTTCTTCGTTTTGGAAGAGGTACAAGATCCCAAGTATCATTCACCATTAATGAGCAATATTCTTCATTCATTGTTGTGTACCACTGTTTGAATGGCTAGAAGGTTCTGCAAATATGTCTGGATCATGAATTTCTGACACTTTATCCAAAAGAAAGGAGGCTTGCTGGAACTGTGAATGTGTTTGATGTTGTTCTAAGGGATCATCCTCAAGATCACCAGTTGCTTCATGTGTTGAACATACCCATCTGAGAAGTGATGGTGCTGGTGCATGTTCATGTTCAATGGACTCATTTGGAGGAAGGTGAGTAGGTAGAGGTGGATGTTCATCCTCATTGTCATCAACCAAAGAGGAAACCATAATAGGGCTAGAAGATGGCACAAACGTTGAAGATGGCTGATAGGTCGAAGATGGCACAAACATCGAGTTAGGCTCACAGGTCGAGAGTTTTTCATCAAATTTAACATCTCTTCTCATAATTATTATATTGGAATGAGGCCGAAGAAGTCGATAACCTTTGACATCTTCAAAATATCCAACAAAAATGTACTTCTCACTTTCAGGTTTTAATGCTTTTCTTTTTTCATCAAGAATGTGAGCCCATGCTTTACTACCAAATACATGGAAGTGGTTTACATTTGGTTTTATTTTAGTCCATGCTTCTTTCAGTGTTATATTTTTTAAAGCCTTTGTGGGAGTGCGATTTACTATATAATTTTCACAATTGATGGCTTTTGCCCAATAATAAAAATCCTTTAGATTGGATCATACAATTAACCATTTCCTTTAATGTGTGATTCTTTCTTTCAACAACATCATTTTACTATGGTGTATATGGAATGGTATGTTGCATTTGAATGCCTTATGCAATTCAATAGGTTGTAAATTTGTTGTTGACATATTCACTGTTGATATCTATTCTTAACCTTTGTAGTTGATGTTCAAATGTTTTTCTACAAGGGCCTTGTAGGCCAAAAACATGTTAAAAACTTTAGTCTTAAGTTTGAAGAAGTAAACCCAAGTGCAATTGGAGAAGTCATCCATCAAAGTTAAGAAGTACTTGCACCCAAAGAAAGAAAGAGATGAAAGCGGACCACATAAAACATTATGAACAAGTTGCAAAGGGGTTGAGGCATGCCAAGAGACATGTTTGTCAACACTGTCCCAATGATGTTTTCCGAAAACACAATTAGCACAAGTACCATCTCTGCAAGAAATGAGAGGAAGACTAAGCACCATATTTTGATCACATAGTTGTTGCAATGAGTGATATTGCAGATGACCAAATTACTCATGCCGGAGTTTGTTCAAGTCATCACCGTGAGCAACAAAGACTGATGGAAAAGATGACGACCCAAAATTGTCAAATTTGTACAACTTGGTAATATCATCAACAATTCAAGTGGCTATGACATGCTTAGGATCTTTTCAATCCTTGATTACAACTTGGTGAGGTGAAAACTCTATTGTTTTACCTTCAGTTGAATGAGTGATTTGATATACTGATAGAAGGCTGCACGGAAGACTTGGAACACATAATACATCATTAAAATGACCATTATCTACTTGAACTATTTCAGACCCTACAACACTAAGAGATCTATCATCACCAACAAATATTTGTTTTTTGTTACAGTCATTAAGAGCAAAAAAAATGGCTTTATCTTTAGGCATATGATGAGATGCTCCAGAATCAATAAGCCACTCATTAGAAGAATATGTTGCATTGAAGGAGAATCTAGAAGCTGAAAGTGCATATCTATGAGAAAAGAATTAGAAGAAGAAGAATCAAGATTGATGTTGTCCTTCTTAATTGCTACTTCTAGGGCTTCCATATTTTTAAAACATTTAGACTCTAGATGACCATCTTGCCCACAAAAATTGCAATGCCTATCAATGTCCTTAACTTTTTTTTTTTGGTCCTTTGCTACCATTGTGAGTAGAAGCTGGTTGAGAGGGTTTGGGACCCTTGTTTTTTTTGTTTTTGGGCGGATGTTACTTCTTTGGATGTTTAGTTTTGTCTTTTTGCTGAGCCACTAATGCTTTGTTAGATGTACTTTCAATGTTGATCACTTCAAGATGCAAGAGAGCTTATCTTTCTCTCTAATTAGAGAATCACAAAAATACTCAAGAGTGGGATCTTGATAAGAATTCCCTAGAGCTTCTATGGTGGCATAGAAGGTAGATACAAAAATATAATATGCACTACTAAGCTTAGCAAAAATAACATATATGCATCGTTCATCATTCATAGCTATGTTTCATTCTTTAAGTAAAAGTCTAAGTGTTTTGAACTTAGATAAATAATCTTCAATGTAAGGGAAATCATTGGGATTTAAAGACATTAATTGTTCTTCAAGTTGGTGGGATCGAATCACACTCTGTATACCAAATATGACTTCTAACTTATCCTAGGCTTTAGTTGGGTCATCAATTCATTGAAGGTGAAACTGTAAATAAGGAAAGATGGACATTTTGATTAATCCACTTGCTTCGTCATTTTTATTATTTCAATTGGATTTATTTTCAACATCAGTGGGGGCTTGTCTTTTCCCAAGGTAACCAGGTACAATCCTTTACTTCTTAGTACATCTTTCATACGAAATTTTCATGAGAAGTAGTTGGTAATGGTAAGCAAAAGATCACTTGGAGAAGCCATATAAAAATATGTAGATAATATGTATTAAAAAATTGAAATTGTCTGGATGAAAATAACTCGAACAAATAGAGTATTTTAAAAAAACGACACTGAGAACGGACTTCAGATGTGAAAGTTATGCCTTTTAAAAAAAATGCATAAACGGTAAGTGCAACGTGGCAGGTAGAAGTTGGCCCACGTGGGGATAGATGCACAATGAAGTTGCTGAGCAAAAAAAATTCCCTTCTCTAACTTTTTCTATAAGCTCACTTTTACAAATAAGTTACTTATGAAGTGACACACTTTATAGAATAAATGAGAATCACTTTTACAATAAAGTTACTTTATAAATGCAAAAAATAACTAAAAAAAGAATATTAAAGTTGTTTATAGTGATTCACTTTTTATAATTTAAGTGAAATTCATTTTAGAATAAAGTTATGAGACAACTTAATGTTGCATGATTTTTTTCAAAAGGTGACTTAAAAAAAGAGGCTTGATGTTAAGATTTCTTAGTAAATAAAACAACTTTCAACCAAGTGAGCTAGTGAAAAATAAATAAAAATTTTGATGGAGGAGGGGGATTGTTTTTTGGTTAAACTCTTTGCCTCGAAGTGCCTGTTTACTCTAAAAACCCTTGTTTTTGTCTACAAAAAATTTCAACATGGCCACACACAAAACAAGTGAAATTTCAAAAAAAAAAAAATCATGAATCTCAACAATAATGGGGTTAGATCTCTGTTAGTTTGCTCAGAAAATGCAAGTTTTCTTTCTGTTTTTGATTTGCTGAGCTCGCATAAAGCGTAGAGAAAATAACATAAACACTTTCTTCTTTGTTTCTGATTTGCCGAGATCGCACAAAGTGCACGACAAAGAAAATACACAGACTAGAAAGAGTAGCAACCCATAAATAAAAATAGTAAAATTGAAATATTAACTCATTTTTCTTTTATAAAAAGGGCGTATTTAGAGTTTATACCTTCAGAAATAATAAAAATGGCCGAATCTTGGGCAAGTAGAAACCTTTTCGAGTGAAATGAAAAATGTTTTTGACTAAAAGCAACGCTCCATACACAATGGAATAGTTCGCTTAGCCAAAAAATGCACAGAAATAATAGAACCCAAAAGTGCGGCAACATGAGTTCAAGATCTTGATCAACAACGTGAGCGAGTCTTCAATAGGCTCTGATACCATGTTCA
>CBVK0101130907.1:0-14456 GCA_900067695.1 Picea abies | reverse complement strand
GCAATATATTAACGCAAAAGAAAAATATTTTACAAGAGAGTTTCTCACAATCGATTATTAACAAATGACCCTCTATGCTCTTTAAATAGAGATCATGGACCAATCGTGTGCTAAGCCATGGATAAATATAGCCATTATGATCAAGGAGAAATATGAGTTGTTGGATCACTCTATGTCTAGAACATATTGTAACGGTTGGATTACATAACTAAAAATGCATACTAATGCATATTAAAGAAATATTACAAAATGAGCTAGATCACTAAATGAGGAAACAATAGATAGGGTTGAGTCAAAAGATACTCACAATAACACAATATGATATTATCAATGAATAACTAGTGCATCTATTACAAAGGCATTTACCTCATTATATATTATTGTTCATTAAGCAAATAATTTCCACTTATGAATGTGGGATATATTGCTGTACACAAAAAATGAACATTAACATATTCCAAAGTCATAAAGTGACTTTATTGCATAGTAATCCTTATCTCTCTAATACCCCCCCATAAGGCGTACAATGCTGAAACAAACTGAAATCAAATACACATACTGAATGTAAAACACATAAACTGAACACTAAACATTAGTAACATCCTNNATGTAAAACACATAAACTGAACACTAAACATTAGTAACATCCTTTAGAAGATTCTTCTTTGAACACAATTCCTAGACCAATTTGAGCTCCATCAAGCTGCCTCATAATTGTCGTAATGGTGTTACAACCACTGAGTTGAATTCTCGAGTTCTCGGATTCCACCTACATGAACTCCCGAATCACGAATCTCTCGAAGTCAATTACTATACAACAATCCACATGCATGTTGCGTAAACTCACGAGTAGACTGCGATCCGCATGCATGTCTCTCCAACTAATGAGGGATGTTTCCCTAGATCTACAACTTCTGAGTTAACTGAGCAACAATCCATTTTGAGTTGGTAACTGATCCCTTCCCGTGTTCAAAGCGAGAGCTTCCTAGAATGCATAAAATCTCTTTTCTTCAGTAGATTATTCACCACCGTCAGCATTCGGTGGATTTTCAATCATGGCTACACTCGCTATATGTTGTCTATCTTTGACCTTTCCCTTAAGAACACTTAATAAAATACCATAAACATAGTCACCATAATCCAATTGATCTCCTACCAGTGCTAGTACCAAGTCTTCCCAAAACCTGCTCGAGACAACCTTATTCAGTCGAGTTATCCACTTCTCACCATTGCGATTTCCTGGGTCCTCCCACAAAGGACGAATACCCACTATCAATCATGGCTACACTCGCTATATGTTGTCTATCTTTGACCTTTCCCTTAAGAACACTTAATAAAATACCATAAACATAGTCACCATAATCCAATTGATCTCCTACCAGTGCTAGTACCAAGTCTTCCCAAAACCTGCTCGAGACAACCTTATTCAGTCGAGTTATCCACTTCTCACCATTGCGATTTCCTGGGTCCTCCCACAAAGGACGAATACCCACTATATTGTTTGCCCTTAAAATATTATAGTAGTCTGCATTCACATCTACAACAACTTTTGTTGTTGCATAATATGATTTCTAACCATTATCGTCATTGGTTGCCTGGTGCATAAAGAATTCATGATGGAGAGACGACACAAGCTCGGATAATCCAAATAACTGAGAGCATGTGCCGTTATTTCGGGAACCAATTGCTCCATTATCGATGCTCCCGACGGATGCTATAATAACCTCTCAACCCGTTCGTCGCTAACCAGATTGGTGGCCTTGACTTTTGTCTACTTGGACTTCCTTAGCAATCAACAATTTGAACACAAAGGCAGATCAAAATCTTCATAAAAATTGGTTCTGTAAAAGAGAGATTCATTATCACCGTAACTTATTTCGTTGCCTCACCACCATTGCTGTCAATTCTCAACAAAATTTCCCTTTAAAAAACTCCAGAGATGTTTCTCATGCCCTACGATGAATTCAAGTTCCGCTTGACAAATATTTGATCGGAAATCAATGAATTCTAGTGCTATTTATGAGTTGCATTATCCTCCTTCCCCCTTGGTAGCATTACCTGACTCCTAGAGAAAACACATATGATCTAGGTAAAATGGAGAATTGGAAAGAAATTCGTGGTGGCAGCTCCTTGAATTGTGAGACTTTGTGGCTCTCAGACTATTAAAGTCACAAGAATGGAAATCTTGTCTTTCAAAGACTCCAGACTCTTGCTACGACTTCCTACTTTGATACCATATTATGAAATGAGCTAGATCACTAAATGAAGAAACCTTAGATAGGGTTGAGTCAAAAGATACTCAAAATAACACCATATGATATTATCAATGAATAATCGGTGCATTTATTACAAATGAGTTTACGTCTTGATTAATCATTGTTCATTAAACAAATCATTTCGAGTTATGTATGTGATATAGATTGCTTTACACAAAAAGTGAACATTAACATATTCGAAAGTCATAAAGTAACTTTATTACGCAGTAAGCCTTATATCTCTAATAAGAAACACTCTAAAGAAACACACTTTTACCTAAAGACACATTAGACCTAGTTGATCTTAACTAACTCCTAAGTGTCTAAATATCTTAACACCGCTGAAACACATTTATGTCAAACCCTTGACCCTTAATGATGGCCCTTGAAATTCTGAAATGGTTCTTTCTTTTATGTTATTATTTCTATGTCCACTAGTGGTTGTAGAGTATTAGTGGTACACATCCTGTGTTTATCGGTGTGATGGGATGGACATTTCAGGTTACACTTGATGGTAGTGATGGTGTAGTGGAAAAACTCATCAATTTAGCTCCATGCCTTTAATGCAACTTAACTCTTTTTATGTTCTATGCAACACTTGTTTCTTGGAGCAACTTGGAGTGATTCCTTGCTTTGATTTTTCTATCAATTCTCTGAGATGGTACCTTCTCAGTTTTTTTAAGGGGCAAAATGATATTTTGTGATTTTTTTCTTCAAATTAAATGAAAAAATATTTCTTTTCATTGTTGGCAGTAGATTCTTCTTTCTCATTAAAAAAAAAAAATCCGATTCAATGTTCTCCGATCCCGTAGTAGAGATACAACAAGATACTCTTCCTTCAAGGTTCTTTTCTACAAAGTAATTGTATATTCAATATAAGTAATTGTATATTCAATATAAATTCTGAATTTTTTATTGGCCAAAAGCCCATTAAGAAAACCTCTAATTTTTTTGTCGCAAAAAAGCAGGTTAAATAAAGTTTGTAAAAGAGTGGGCAAAGGCAAGATCAAAATGTAGAGCTAATACTTGGTTCATAAACCAAATATCCAAAAGAAATGAGATAACATAAAAGAATCCATATGGATTAAAATATTATATTGAATAAAATATGAGAGATGATGCTTTATGTGATGCACCTTCTAATTATATCAATATCCTAAGTTCTCTAGTGTAGGCATATATATAATATTTATTTTTATATACAAAATTCCTATTCGAACTCCAAGAGTGAGAAGCCTGTCAAAGAATTCGAGTATCCTCAAGGAACAACCAAATAATAGAGGCTAACCAAGGCAATGTAAGTAATGAAAAGGAGCCCTAGATTTATGAGAAATCACAAGGGACAATTGCGAGGAAATGAGGCAGAATAAAGTGGATGTGCAAACAGAGCTCTAAAAAGAAGCAAAGGTCAAGAGAAGTCCAACACCAAGTTCTGAGAGAGGAGGTAAGTACCAAGCTAAATTCTTCTTTATTCCCAAGGAAAAAGAGTGGATAAACATGCCTGCTATTTAAAATAGAGTATGATGAGTGCTTTGTTTTTCTTATGAATGAGAATGATTTAGGATCAGAAGTAAAACCATCCTAAAAACAAAAGTTTCTTTCTTACTGTTAGAAAAATAAACAAGTGAGACAAACCCATGCAAGGAGACACCAAGATGACAGTTGGATTTAATAGAAGGGAACCCGTAGATCCTTCTAAAATATATGCCAAACCTAAGGTAGTTAAAGAATTCCAAAACTCAAATCGGATGGATTACTTCAACAAGCTCAAGTGGTTTGATGATAGGATTGCTCTAGAGTTTGCAAAGAATTTCCAACACTCGTAGCGACAAAAATACACAACAATGCTGAGGGGTATACAAATTCAAGTCAATGAACCCATGTTGGTCTGGGTTACAAGGCTCCCTAGTGGACTGCCACGAGACAAGGAAGAGAGACAACTTGCTTCGACTGCAAAGAATAGTTTCTTCAAACTTTATGAAAAGGTAGAAGAAAACAAGAATGGTGTGAAGAGAGAAAGCCTACCCAAACCTTGGGATGAGATAGCCTCGCACATAATAAAATATATAACATGTGAGGGAAGAAATGGTGTGGTGCATACATACCACTTCAGAATGCTACACCAACTAAGACATTTATATTATTAGCAGCCTGAGAAGAATTTGGGCATTCCCTACTATCTATTATAGTCCCTTAGAGAAATAAGTGCTAAAGTGTAGGGAGGAGGAGTGGATGCCTTAGCCCATCATGGATTGATAAAGCTAATGGTTTGTGATGCTTTGAGTAGGCATCCTTAAGAGATTTCATGAGACATATTTGTTCCTACCAGTAAAGAATAATTTGCAGGACTAGAGGTCGTAGCTGAAGGGCAAGAGGCAAACAAAGAAGCAAGCCTTGTAAGAGAGTCTAGAAAGAAAAAGTTAGGTGACAAATAGGAGATTAGTAAGAAATGAAAGACTCAGAAAAGGATTAAAATAGGAGATGAAGTGGAGGAAATTGTTGATACTTTGGTGAAAAATGCAACACCTAAGACTAGTCCCCTAAAACTACAAGCAGGAAACCCCACAACACGGAAGAAGGAGTAACCCAATATTCAAAGGGCCGGAACTAGATCATAAGCAGCAAGGAAATTGGAGAGTACTCCACTAAACACTGCCATGGTAAATGTAGATGAAGACCATCACCCTATTCCACATAGATACTTGGGAGAAACAAGGGACAAACTACACAAAGAGGAGTGAAGCTAAAATGCAAGTCCTTATAGCTCAATTAGAGGAAGCTAGAGAAGAGGCCATCAAATGGATGGAACTTACAGAGGCTAGTCAAAGGATTGAAAGTAGAAGTGAAAAAGCTCCCTAGTTGCAACATGAGCACTAGATTGCAATTAGACAAGAAAAAAAATCAGATCATGAAAATGCAACAATTAGATGACAAGAAACAACTGGAAGAGGAGAACGTGGTTTTAAAAGTTGAATTAGAGAAGCACAAGGAAGAGTTTGAAAGCAAGGATGAAAATATTTACATACTACGAGCATCCATTGCTAAAATGGTTGAAGTAGTTGAAGAAATGTTGACTTGTAGATCTCCCACTAAATTTTATGCATTATTCCTAAAAAATAAGTGGTATAGATTTTAGTTGAGGAGGATAGCCAATCATCTCCTCTGCCAAATGGATATCCCAAAATATTTTATAGAAACATACCACCAATGTAGTAAGAAGGAATGAAGCAACTTTGTGAATTCTATCTTCACAACCTTGTATTGCCTCATCCTTACAGGTGGTCCTCCAATCCTTATGTGAGGGATGTTCAATTTAGGGCGTTTTTCTCTTGGGTTTACAATGAAGAGGAAAGAGATACATAACTACATAAATACAAGGCTATAAGAGACACTTAAAAATAACATAGCCTTGGCCTTGGACACAAAGCTAGTACAAATATTGGGGGAAAAGAAAACAAGGGTAGTTTCCCACTATGAAACAATGGTCAAGTGTTTAAGAGAAAGGGAAATATAGTTTTTTCGAAACATGTGGAAAAAGTTACCCACTGCCCTTAAAAACTTAGAACCCCATTCTCCACAAAATTTGAAGGCTTCCCTCTTTAGAGCACAACTATACACAAAAAACAATGAAGAGGATGAAGCTCAAATGGATTGGGCTAAACATCAAATATCCTTTAATACTTCACCCTATATCTATAGGAGAGGTGGACGAGGACAAAACAAGAAGAAGATGGAGAGAGGAAGATAAAACAAAAGGATATCATAGTAGAGAGGCAACCACATAGATTGTGGCATATGATTTTAGACAAGCAACATGCAAAGATCCACAATCAAAGCAAGAAGCCTGAGCAGAGGATAAACTAGTTTTGAGATATTGTTTTGTTGCATAGGGACATACACAATCTCTAGTTAGGGGGTAATGATGGGTCTTCATATTACATCTTATTTAGCCTATCCTGTATAAACTTTTGATACTTTTAACTCCAAGACTTTACCCTCATATGGAACAATTGTGCCTTTTGATGTTTATTGATGTTATTGTGACATAGCATGTTTATCTATGCATGATTTGCTTAAATTATTCAATATGAATGTGACAAACTTTGTTCTTGAATTGTTTTGAGGATTTATGTATGTATTTCATATGAATACTAATCATGGTTCAATGGCTAGGAATGCAAGAAATCGAATCACCAAGCACAATATCATATCCTCTTCACTTATGACTCTAGGGAACCAAGTTCATGTTGAGGATTTCAAAGGATCTTGTCCCTTTTCCTACTTCTGGGGCTTCCAACAATCAAGAGCTGCATTGATGGCTCCTAAGCAATTCAAATTAGCTAATCATAGGGAATTCAAATTGCACAAGGAGGTTGAGACCCCATGAAACATAACACACATTTTTAAGGACAACTCCCATCAATCAAGGGATTGAATGGAAGTTTAGTTAGGTTTCCCTTCAAGTATAAATAGGAGCATATGTTGATAGATTAGTTAGTCTCATTTTTTATGTTATCATTTCTCTAGTACTGCAGATGATTTCAGTTGTAGTAAAAGGCAACTTGTTGCCCTGAAGTTATGATATATTTTGAATAAAGAAGAAGACACTTTTGTTACATATTTCAGTGTTGCTTGTTTAACAAGGGTTCTAGGAGCATCCTTGAGTAGGGACCACTCAAGGAGAGGACGAAGAACACCTATATGCATATCTTGTTATCTCTTAATTATGTTTTAGTGATGATTACAAACTTCTATAGTAGGATTACAAACTTCTGTAGTAGGCTAGACAGTGAGTTAGTTCATATTATTTCCATCATTTCTATGGTTTGCTTTATGTATTTGAATAGTACTTAAATGATCTTTACTTCATGTACTTCATTGCGATAATTTACTTTATGATCTTGAGTACTAAAATCATGTTTGATGAGAAATCTGGGATTACTAAAAGTTGTAAAGATTGACTCTAATAGCATCCCTTAGGATCCTAGTTCTATGAATGCATTAACCTAGTTCTTTATTCCATAACAAATGATCTAAGACCTTTGTCTACCCTTGCACATTGTCAAGGAGTTAGAGTGAAGATCATAAGTTTGATGGTATGCAACAAGAGGGGAATGACTTGTCAAAGTTGAACATTTCAGTTATGTAATTTTTAAAATGTTAGTTTCATATTGGACCTTTGTGGTTGCATACATAGTGCACAACACCTCATAAGTTTGCATGAACATCGGGTTGATAATTAAACTGAGTTGAGGGATTTAGTGTTTATTGTTGCAATTCCTTGGCCCAACAACTATACACCTACTTGGTATCCTCTCTCAACCATCTTATACAAATGCTAAACGGTACTCCATGGTTTTGACTCATGATGATGAGATACATTTATATATTTGATGTCATTTTGTATTGGTTGTTCGCTTTTGAGTCCTTGATTGGACATCTATCAACGTTCGATATTCAATATTGACTTTAATATATGATGTTTTATTTGGGAATAACTACATCATATATATCGATTTTTTTTTCATATTTGTTTATCAATGTGTTTATTTGATGTTGTTGTTGGTTTATTTTTTTTTCCAAGAAAAAAAATTGCATCTTTTATTTGAATAGAAAAAAACATTCTTGCACCATTAAAAAATATATGAAACACTCTTGCACCATTAAAAAATATATGGAGCTTATGCCTTTAAAGTCAATCAAGGTGACAAATCTCCAACAATTAGCAAAAGGCAAAAGGAAACTATCCCAACATGACAAAAAGTTGCGAGCTTTTACAAGGTGTAAATAGTTTAAGAGTCCATAAATTGACAAATTACAAAGTCCCAAAATATAATGTTAAGCCATGGATATTTAATTATTACATTTCGATTGTTATATGATGGCCGGATAGATTTTTTAATAGCAATTGTACCCTTTATCTCCTATATATACCAAGAGACCTAGTTTTAAAGATAATCTCATCTTGTGCTTTTGTGTAATGGCCCAATTTAAAAGCAAATGTAATTACATAAATTACCAGATAAACCTCAATAGAATTTAGGAGCATTGAGAGATGCTAAAGTTACCTGGTTCAGAGATTGTAGTGATACCTTGATTTGGATCTGGAAAAACATAACAACAAAATGGGGATGACTCTCTACCCAACTGTAGACCTTGCTACTTTAATTTTCAGTAAGAGGTCACCCTCGAGCCCTCAATCTACTACTATGCCAACGAATCCTTAGCCTTATCTTCTCTATAGCTTAGCCAAAAAGAGATGCCATTTTCTCCTTTTCCTCTTTATATAGAGTCCATCCGTGGTAAAGAACAAGATCCCTAAGATCCTTTATTTACTTCTTTATTATATTTTAGGGTTTTTTTATAATTTTCGTTACTTATTTTACCGTTTTTTTAATTACCCAAATATCCATAATAAGTACTAATTATGACCCCTTTTATGATAATTATTATATATTTCATTATTATTATTTATTCATATAAGTACTTATTATGACCGTTTTAAGAGAATTATTATATTATTATTATTATTATTATTTATTAATATATTAAATAATATATGGGGCATGCCATACACCCCTCCTTTTAAGAACTTAGTTTTGATTATGTTACTTAGGTTTTTAATTAGTTCACCATATCCCCCTCAACATCCTCTATTAGCTCCAACATCTTCCACCACACCCTCTACTCGACTTATATAAGCCACCCAAGTTACTACAACAAACATCGAAAGTTCACATCACAACACCAGGGAAGCGCGGGTACTTTCTAGCTGTCCTTCTCGACTTTTGGAACCAGACTTAAAGCCTACCGGTCTATTTGGAGCCCCATGGCTTGATACCTCATCTGTCTAAGCAGGCATTTGGATCGGTACTCACGTACATCAAGCATCTCGAAAGGCTGACCTAAACTCCCTCCTCAACAACCAAGCACAACCCCAGGGATCGAAGTCCAATCCCACAATACCATCGATGAGTAATGCTCCAACCATTCTTCGAGACTTCGACATCACAACTCCAATACAATACATAAGAATTACTGGCATACATAGTAGAGTTGTTCCCAACCCATAAGATGTTACTTTGTAATATTCTCCTTCGTGGTTATGGGCTCCCATGAGAGCATCAAATAATCTGACCCTCTAAGCCCACTAGTGGATAACCTAACAATCACCACCTCACAACATGCAACCAATGCATTAGTCATAATATCAACATTTCAAAGATAAAATCCACATGCTAACTCTCGCATGTCATCACGAGAATACAACATCATTGTTATCACCACATGCTCCTGCATGTCATCATAAAACATCCTAGCATAAAGATTTCCATGGAATTATATAGTGTCGTCACATCAAGAGATATTATCATAAAAAATATAACCTCCACATATCTTTTATCAAGATATAACAATAGAACATTGCATCAACATAATGGTTGGAGCCACAAGTAATATAACATCATGAAAATGATAATCTTTTCAACATATATCACATGCATGGTAATTAACTATCATGATTCATCAACAAAATCAAATTTACTAGCTTGCATTATTACTAGCTTTGGATTTAAAACATGAATTCATCATCAAACATCCATCTAGCACATGGATCTACTTAATTAAGTTTGTCATCTTGGGCTGGATAATTAATACTATGAGTGCTAGGTTCTTCTCAATATATCGATTGTTTCCTCATTATCATTTCCTTTTCTTTCAACAAGAAGGTTGACATCTTACAAGATTGGATTGTCACCTTATCAATGTGCTAAAATTTTCATATTTCCTTGTTGAATTTCACATAAACCGCCCATCATCTAGAGCCACAATCTCTGATTATTGGCATACAAACTTCTTACTCTTCGTTTGTTGATCATAAAAAAATGAGCACTCTCTTTTTTAACTCATTGCTCACATACCCTCACATATGAAGCCAAGTCTTCTTAATCTTTACCTCCTCTTTAAGAGGCGACGTCCTTGGAGCAATGTTGAGTAAATAATATTTCCACATGACTAAAGGGTTTCCTTTTAGAACTTTACATTCACATCTTGTTATTGCTAAGGATAACTCGATACTGTAAACTCCTGTAGTAAAAGGCAAGTTGTACTTGAATAGTAAATCAATTACTAATTATTAAACTTATAAAAGATATGCTTGGAACTCGAAAGATAAAAATTTCTCAATACACCATAAGATGACATCAACTAGTGATCATTAATTTATCCACAAGTGATCCATGATGCAAAATTAATTATTCAATGAAGAGGTACAAAATTCAGATCATGAAGGCTATTCTTGTGATAGTGTCTTATTCAACCAGATTTGCAATGAATGCTTTATGAGATGCCAAAGATCGAATGACAACTATCCCAAAAAGTGCTAAAGCGTTAAATTAAATTTCGAGGTTTTTGCCATAAATTCAATTGTGAACCATTCCCCTAAATAAATCTGTTGCAGACTTTTGAAAAGCAATAAGTATACTCTGTTATTGTGCTCCAAACCAAGTTGGATGCTTGTGTATACTTCTTATTCATAAGAAAATATGAAAGGATAAAGCTGTTAAATCTGGGGATTAGTAACTGTAAGCTCCAGATTGTACTGAATGAAAGATTTAAAACTTAACACACGTAATTACAATCCAAAGTGTAGTGATAATAATGCATAAAAATTCAATGAGCATAATGAATCATGCAAGTTCTAATCGAATATTTTCAACTTATTTAGATTATAACCCACATCAATATATGCTGCACGCTTGTCATTACCAGTACCAGTCCCTTTGACATTTTAACAGTGAGCAAACATCTCAAGGAAAAATTGATTAGGTCAGCCCTTTCTTGCTAGTACTTCTAAAGTCTTTAGCATCGGTCCATTACTTGGTAGCATTTAGATTATAAACAAGTGTAATATGGAGCATGCCAAAGTCTTTAGCATCGGTCCATTACTTGGTAGCATTTAGATTATAAACAAGTGTAATATGGAGCATGCCAAGTGTGCCCAGATCAAAATTTAATGCAACTATCGTTGATTCCTTATTTTGGATTATCTTCATGTCATTAAACCCAAAGAAAACTTTGCAACATTCACAATACTATTCCGTCCTGAAAATGAAAGCCCTAAATAGAAAATGATTTAGTATTTGTAGTGAATCATCGCTCTTCTAAAATGGTTCACAATTAAAAAAAAATTGTGGAAGCAATCGGATAGGTTGGAACAGAATTCAGAATAACATCCCAAACGGTATTAGGGTTGAGAAGCATAGAATAATTACTAAATAATAAACTTTATAAATATAATCATAAATAAATAATAAACCATATAAGGTTGATCATAAATAAATAATAAACCATATAAGGTTGGTGCATAGTAATCATTTCTTCAATTTCAATAATAATAAACTTTATGGGTAGCTGCATGGGTGCACTCCTTTCTCAAATTCTTAACTTTGGCAAGATCACGAGCGTGATTTTGATATTCTTCATGTAATTATTATTTATTTATGAAATGTATTTGTCAATGAGAGTTAAAAATCTTCAATATTAAATGAGTGCTTCATTAAAATGTATTTGTCACCAATGAGAGTTAAAAATCTTCAATATTAAACGAGTACTTAATTTAAAAGCATTGCAGTTATTTTTATGCATGTTTTAAAAGGAAAAAATAATAAAAATTATTTATTCAATAATATGTAACACAACAATGTAAGCTGATATAGAGTTGGCTTTTTTTTTATAAAAAACATGGTTCTCATTTTTTTTTATAATCACATTGTGCAATCATTCCAGCATATAGTTATTTTATAAATGTTTAAAAAGGAAAAAAATAATAAAAAATATTTATTGAATAATATGTAACACAACAATGTAAGCTGATATAGAGTTGACCTTTTTTTATAAAAAACATAGTTGTCATTTTTTTTTTTTATAATCACATTGTGCAATTATTCCACACATTTTTCTGAATGATGCATTTTTCTTTCCATATTTAAAATAATAAAATTTGATTGATAATGTTAGGATGACAATGAGAAAGGCGAGATTGTGTATTTCATGAACAAAACGTATTATGCAAACAAGGTGTGTATCATTTTGGTTGGTAGATCAGCATAACATAAAAATAAAAGAGATAATAAACACTGAATAGAGAAAACACCGAATTAGTGAAAGTTATATTTCATGATGCGGAGGTTTAAATACTCTGATCTAATCATGGAAATAAAGTACGTATCCAGACTCATACTCATTATTTATTATGGAAATGAAAGATGGAGAGAAGCTTTGATAAACAAGTATACCGTTATGATGAATATAGGTTTCTTTCCATGTATATTTGAAGTCTGAGCAATGCCAAAAAAACTATTGATTTGTATAGTAAAAAAACTATTGATCTGTATAGTGTAGTAGCTGTAACAAAAACACGATCTGTTGATTTCAAGCATCAAATTATGATTCCATGATGTTTGATATTCAATAAATATATAATTCTATGTCAAAACTGCAATGACCTGTTCATCGGACTATGTCAAAACTGCAATGACCTGTTCATGACAACAATAATAAGAATATTATTGTTGTCATGGATTTTGTGAAAGGATATAATTCACGAAAAATTATATAATTCTATGGATTTTGTGAAAGGATTCCATTTGGCCTTACTAATGCGCCTTCCACATTTCAAAGTTTGATGAATCTATTTTCAAACCCTTCCTTAGAAATTGTGTGTTAATATTTTTGGATGATATACTAATCTACAACAAATGTTGGGAAGAGCATGTACAACATGTTGACATAGTCTTAGTTGGGAAGAGCATGTACAACATGTTGACATAGTCTTAAAACTATTGAAGGACCAACAATTATATGCAAAGCTTTCCAAGTGTGCCTTGGGGTTCAAGATGTGGAATATTGGGGTCATATTGTATCTCATGAAGGTGTTAAAGTTGACCCTAACAAAATTAAAGCTAGGATGGAATGGACAATTCCCAAAACTTTAAATAATCTTAGAGGATTCTTTTGATTGATGGGGTATTACCACTAGTTTGTCAAGAATCATGGTCAAATGGCAACACCTCTAATAGTGTTATTAAAAAAATAGGCATTTTCTTGGAATTAATAAGAAAGAAAAGCTTCTAAAAAACTTAAGGAGGTTATGTGTACAAATCTTGTCCTGACCACCCCTCACTTCACAAAAACCTTTATTGTGGAGTGTGATGCCTTAGAGCATGGAATTGGTGCAATTTTAATGCAAAAAGGAAGTCCCATTTATGAAAATTAAATGTTGGCCATATTGTACGTAGTTATGAAATGCTGCCCTTACCTAATAAGAAGACACTTCAAGGTAAAAATAAATTATGATAGTTTGAAGTACTTTGAGCAATTATTATCTTTAGAAGATAAACAAAAATGAGTTAGAAATATGCTAGGTTATGAATTTGAAATTATTTACAAAAAAAGAAAACAAAATGTGCTGGTCACTTTCAAGGAAAGAAGAAGACATATAGTGGTTACTTTGTGCTATTTCCATTCCATACTCTGATTGGGTGGAAGAAGCAAGGATATAATGGAAGCAAGATCAAAAGGTATGCAATATCATTCAATGACTTCAAGAGGCCCCTTAGTCCAATTAAGACAACTAATAGACCTATTGGATTAGAGCCAGGTTAGGCAGAAACACACTATGTAGGTAGGTGAACACACTGAATTAAGACCTTAAGTAATTCGATTGTTCTCTTCCCACTCGTTGAAGAACCTTGAAACAACACTATTGGGATAGACTCAAAACTATGTATACCACTTTCAGGTTGTAGAAATTTAATGACAAAATCAACTTAAACAAATTCTGTCATACACTTAGCAACCTAGAGATAACTGTCTTAAATGAATTCTGAAATGTATTAAACCCAAATTCATAAAATACCATAAGCATAAATACACATTGCTAAACACTTAGCAGCGGAAAAATAACAATGAATAACAATCACACATACATGTAAAACTCAGAAATTTAGGCAACCGGCTAGGGAAAACCCCAATGTGGGGAAACCCAAAGAGAGAGAGATTTATTAGCTTCAGGAAAGTACATATCAACAACAAAAACACATTTTCCTACAAGATAATTCACTTACAACACCCAAACTATCCCTACAAAACTTGCTTAGAAAATTGTGCCTAGAAATCCGTACTTCTTACGACCTTCTCCAA
>CBVK0101130892.1:0-10312 GCA_900067695.1 Picea abies | reverse complement strand
CCCCCTTCTTGTTACATGTTTATTTGTTATTATTATTTTTTTGACCACATGTTCTACTTAGACCTAGATTTTAATTTCACTAGGTTGGGCGACATTTTCTTAGGGAAAATTGTTTTTAATCTTACTTAACACATCATTCATTTTAAGGTCGTCTAGGTTTATTCACTTATCAGTTAACAATGTGACATGCCCTTCAGGATGGACTAGGTGCTCCAAGGGTGCCACTCGCCTCTTTCTAATTTCCTTGCGCGATGTGCCCTTCAGGACGCACTACATTCTCCAAAGGTGCCACTTGCCTCTTCACTGACTTGATAGACATAAAAAACCCCGAGAGTCAATACTCCGCAAGGTGATCTTGTGGGAGACTAAGGGCCTCTAATGAATAAGGCCCTTGCCTTATTGTGCACCCCTTAGAATGATCGTCAGCGACTGTCGTAGTATGCCCTCACGACATCGTGGGTCTTATCGAACTAGGTAATCGTTAACCTACAGTTCGAGCCACGGTAGGAGTGTTAATAGGTTGTGGTAGGGCTGCTCCCATACCTCTCCCTTAAAGTCTCTGGTTGTCATGCATGACCCCTCTACTCCACATGTGAGTCTGGTCGACAAGCTATCATTAGCCTGCATCCATCAACGAATTATGTCAGCAATAATCATCAATCATCATAACATCTAATCATAAGTACATATGTCGCATCAATAATATTCAACCCAATAGTACACTCCCTGACTAGATTCAGATTCCAATGGGTTTCATTGATGCCTCTGCATCCTCGAGGTCCAAATTCTGCACACTCAGGAGAACCCAGTCAATATCACTTGTCTATGTCAATACAACAAAATAACATATCACCATATTCATAATGCCTCATAATCATAATCAAACGACCAATAGTATAATAATCCGGATCACTTGCAAGAAAGTGTCCTCAAAGAATAAGTTTGCTAAGTGCACACAATAGAGGTATGTTACACATATTCATGGGATAATATGGCCGTGACCATTAGTATCACTATTGCAACTACATGATTAATGTTTGAGGATGTAGTTGCATCAATATTGTAGGAAGAGATAAGCTGAAAGTCCATGAGGGTTTTTCCAAGGATGACTTATTTGTAAGAGACCATCCCCAAGATAGAAATAAAAATAAGTCTTCATGGGGTAGATCTAAATTAGAGGCAGATAAAATTCTCTAGGAAAATAGATAAGGAAATGCTAGAAATACAATAAAGTTGGGCATTATAAGAAAGGTTTCACATCTAAATATGTCGATAAAAGTAAGGGATATGATGATGCTCCTTCCACATGACTGAATTCCTCCATGAAATTAGGATGTGATGTATACTTGGCTTCTACAAGTACACATTCAAATAATGATTTATGGCTAATTGACCCAAGTGATTCATTTCATATGAATCCTCACATTGATTGGTTTTGTGAATATGAAAATTGCAATGGAGATGACATTTTCCTAGGAGACAAATCAACAACCAAAATCAGAGGATGTGTAAGGTTCAATATGCTACTTGAATATGGAAGGATTAGACCTCTCCCTGGGTTTCTTCGCATTCCAAACATGGCCATAAAAATGAATATCCATAAGTAAGATGAGTGATGCATGCATGCAAACTATATTTTAAAATAAAACCTACAATATGGTCTGAGGAGAACTGGTGTTTTTGAGGGGAGTTTGGATTGGAAATTCATACATGCTATTGGGAAGCACTATTATTGATGGGTGTAACAATTATGTAGTTATTTAGGAAAACAATGAAAAAGAGAGGACCCTTACTATCCCTAGAGAGAAGACAATGCTTTGGAATAAAAGATTGGGACATATTGGAGAGAAGGGCCTTTGAGCATAACACATTAAAGGTATGCTTGAAGGTATGTTTGATAGCACATTAGATTTCAATTTATTTGAACACTGTGTATATGGTCAAAAAAAATGGGTAAGATTCCCATTTGGTGCTACAAGAGAAAAATGAATCATGTAGTTGATCCACATTGGCATGTTTGGACCCATACTTGTTCCATCTCTAGGTAAATGTGTACTATGTTTCATTCATAGATGATTTCTTTAGGAACACATGAATTTATTTCCTCTAGATGAAATCTAAGGTTTTCGGTAAGTTTAAGGATTTTAAGGCTCTTATAAGAAACTAGATAGAGAAGAAAATAATGGTGTTGAGGATAGATAATGGTAGATATTTTGCGGAAATGAGTTTGAGGAACTGTAAGAAGTGTGGAATAACAAGGAAAAATACCACTCCATACATACCTCAATAGAATGGAGTTGCAAAAAGAATGAATAGGATGTTGATGGAAAAGGTGAGGAGTATGCTTAGTGGTGTAGGCTTAGAGTAGGATTTCTAGGTAGAGGCAATAGACACTGCATATTACCCGATAAATCAATCACATAGAGTTGGTTGGTAAAACTTTGCATTAGGAATGGACTAATAAGAAACTCTCTTAAACATCTTAAAGATTTTGATAGTTATGCTTATGTGCATGTTTTACAAGAGAATAAAGAAAGATGGATAACAAATTTGAAAAATGTATCCTTATTGGTTATAAATATGGAAAACAAGGTTACAAATTTTGGAACATAGTAATGAAGAGAACCATTTATAGTCAAGATGTAGTTTGTAGAGAGGTTAAATTTTTTCCCAAACAAGAATTCCAACCAAGGTAAGAAGAACTAGAGATATTAGAGTTGGTGTTGGAGGGTGAAGAATCCAACTCAATAGAAATATATGAAACATTAGATGAAGAACCTCAAAGTCCAGTGTTAAGGAGATTGGTTCAAGAAATATGGAAAACAAAGAGGTACAACCCACCTAATTTCCATTCTAGTTTTGTTTTATTGATTACTAATTAAAAAGGTAGTAAACTCTAGAAGAAGCACATGGTTGAAGAAATAAATGACTTGGATAAAATTGAGGCTTGAGATATGGTCAAGTTGTTAGTTGGAAGAAAACCTTTTGGTAGAAAATGAGTGTCTAAGAAGAATTTGAATGCAAAAGGTTAATTGGAGAAAAACAAAGCTTTATTAGTAGGAAAGGGATATTCTCGAGTGGAGGGAATTGATTTTGGTGATATCTTTTACATTGTTACTAAATTAACTTCTCTTATACTTATTTTTTCTATCATTGCTTCTTTTGATCTTGGAGTAGAGAATATGGATGTGAAGACATCATTCCTACATGGGGATATTAAAGAATAAATTTACATGAAACAACCATAAGGTTTATAGTGAAGGGAAAGAAGGAGCTAGTTTGCAAGATGAAGAAGTCCTTGTATGAATTAAACAATCTCCAAGAATGTGGTATCAAAATCTTAATACTTGTATATTGGGACTTGGTTTATCATTAAAAAAAATTCATCACCATGTGTATTCCAAACTAGTTGGTGATCATTTTAGTTATGTGGTCTTGTATGTTGATGATATGCTATTGATTGGAAACAACAAGGAAATCATCAAGGATTTCAAAACTCAGTTGTCTTGTAAGTTTGATATGAAGTATCTTGGTGCTGCAAATTTTATTGTGGACATAAAAATTAAAAGAGGTTAGGTAAACATGAAACTCTCATTGAATCAAAGGAAATATGTTGAGACAATATTGCAGAGGTTTAATATGCAAGAACATAAACCGATCAAGGTCCCTATTCTTGTAGGTGTAATGTTATTCTACAAATCAATTTCCCAAGACATAAGAAGAGGTAGAGGACATGTCTTGTACTCCATATTCAAGTGTTGTTGGAAGTCTAATGTATGCTATGGTTTGTACTAGAGTAAAAATTTCCCACGTAGTGATTTTTGAGAAGTTGTTCAAAACCAAGAAAGGAAAATTGATGGATAGTTGTAAAGAGGGACTTAAAATATTTTTGTGGCCTTCTAGATTATGCAATTTTCTATCAAGGAAGACTTGGACTATGTAGAGAGACAAATATACATGTTTTTGTTGATGCAAACTACGTTGAAGATATTGAACTCAAAATATATACAAGTGGTTATGCTCTTAACCTATTTGGCGGGGAAATAAAATAGATGAGAAAGAGGTAGACCACAATTTCATTGTTAACTACACAAGTTGAGTACTTGAAAGCCACTCATTAAAGTAAGGAAGTTGTATGATTGCGATGATTATGGTCATGTATTGGTTTTTCTCATAAAGTAGTAAGGATGGATTGTGATAGCTAAAGTACAATATTTATGTAAAAGAACCATGCTTACCATCCTAAGACAAATCATATTGATGTATAGTAGAATGTTTTTAGAGACATGGTTGAAGATAACAAAGTGTTGTTGGAGAAGTTTGATACCTTGAAGAATGTTGCAAACTCATTGGAAAGTCTCTTAGTACTGAGAAATTCTCTTGGTGTAGAGAATAAATGGGCATAGCTACACTTATTAGGTGATTATATGAATTCCCTCCCACAAGCCCACATCTACATCTGAGCTTATCAACTATAAAATGTGTCTATTGTTTTGGATCTTGCTAACTTTAATTGTAGTGAAGATTATATCTCATGGTTTAATATTTTGAGAATTTTGTTGGTAGATTGTGGTATTAAGATTCTTGATGATCAAGTGATACTTGAACCATCTTTTTCAAACTTGGTGAACCTTTATTTTATTTTTCTTCCTTTTATTCCACTAATGATGATTTTGGAGTTTCTTATATAATGTGTACTTTTAAATCATTTTGTGAACAAGAGAAGGATAAGATATTGAAAATTAGTGTCATTTTTGAGATACCAAGAACAGAGCCTTGGTAATGTAGGAGAAACAAGGTCCCAAAAAGAAGTAGTTAAAGAGGGGAAAAAAAGGAAGAAGGACGCCAAACCCAATATGTCTTCATATGCTCCAAATCCAGAACAAGGACAAAATTCCAAGTGAAAGAAGACTAACAAAGATTGAATTTTTTATTAAAGATATGACCATCTAGAATCAAGATGCTAGAAGAATATGGAAGCATTGGAGGAATGCCTGAAGCAACCTAACATCAAGCTAGATCATCCTCATTTTTCTTCTCATTCTTCTTATAAAGGTTGGGCTTTTTGTGTTTCTTTTCGAAACTTAAATGTAAGAAATTATTTTGTAGCTGAGTGTATTCAAGGGTCTCTCATCACACGGCCAAGGAGAAGGGCCCATACTTTATTCACTTTGATGATTATAATGCTAAGCATATTTATGATGGTGATAATAGGTCCTTAGGAGATATAGGATCATGAACTATTCAATGATATGGTGGTGTTTTTAACCACATAATTCGTGTTCTTGATATTTCTAGAAATATTCTATCCATATATCAAATAAATAATTACAATGCAAGTAAAATTAAATATTTTTTTCCTCTCTCTATTGTGTCAAATATTTGCATGGTCATAAGCATGCAATAGATTTAAATGATATGATGCTGTTTTTAACCACATAATTCGTGTTCTTGATCTTTCTAGAAATATTCTATCCATATATCAAATAAATCATTACAATGCAAGTAAAATTAAATATTTTTTTCCTCTCTCTATTGTGTCAAATATTTGCATGGTCATAAGCATGCAATAGATTTAAATAATCTTGATGATTTTTCTAGGACATACAAGTTTGACATTTCCAGGTCATCATCACATTATTATGTTTTCATCACCCACATTGATGGTTTCAATCGAATCTAACACAAACATATTGGACACTCAAATTACTACACACTTCAACAATTGTGTACACATGGTATGGTGCTAGGCATCCCTCTCATCTCTTTCTTGGATGGTGTTTCTCCGAGGTATGTTCTCTAAAACTATCAACAACATAGTCTTAACAAAGGTACCTCTTCATGTGTGACAACACCTTCATAACATGTTCATAGTGATTTCTATGGTGATTTTTCTTCTACTTATTTAAAACTATCAACAACATAGTCTTAACAAAGTCTTAACAAAGGTACCTCTTCATCTTAACAAAGTCTTAACAAAGGTACCTCTTCATGTGTGATAACACCTTCATAACATGTTCATAGTGATTTATATGGTGCTTTTCCTTCTATATTTTTCTTGACACAAATTTTTTCTAATATTTATTGCTGATTTTTGTGGATGAACTTGTGTTTATATTTTACCCAAAAAAGTGAGCATGCAATTAGTTTTTTTCTTTTAACACCCTTGTTTAAAAACGATTTCATGATCACATTTTGAAACTTTTATTAAATAATGAGGTGAATATGTTAACAAATAATTTATTGATTTAATATATTCTTCATAAGCAATTCAAATGCATCACTTTCCCCTATAAACTATAATGGAACTACATGGTTGAGAGAAAGAACCAAATGTTAAAAGGAAATGGTTAATTTCATGATTTAATATAGGAATCTAGCCCATATATTTTGGGTTCAAGCCATCATTATATGAATTACATATTGAACACACTCCTACCAAGGTTGTACATATTGTAACATAAGAAGAAGCATGGAGAAATAACGAGTTAGGTATTAGTAACTTTTGGGTGTTTTCCTATGACAATTGGTCTCATATTCTCAGTGAGAAGCATAAAGTTTTGTAAAAAGTGTATTTTTGTCAGTGATTTAAAATCATATTTTCAGTGAGAAGCATAAAGTTTTGTAACTCAAGGGTAAAAAATGTATTTTTGTCAGTGATTTAGAAGATGTAAATGATTACTTCCTTTATGTACCCCAAACTAGAAGGGTGATACTTAGTATATATGTTCTATTTGATGAATGTTTCTTAGTTTGTAAGTTTATTTCAATAACTATGACATAGTCATCTTGTGAGTTGACTTATCATTTTAGTTATTTGATGATTCTTCTTTCACTTATTTTAATGAATATGATTTTGTTATGGATATTAATTCTTCTCCTAATTAATATAGTAAGGAATACATATTCTTCCCCCCTTCTACAATTGAGTCTATTGATCTTGTTCTTGTGTTTAGAGTCAAGAAGTTACTATTTCTTTCATTGGTGATATTTTTGTTTCTCACTAGAGTCATTGTCAGCTCCAATATGCCTCTTTGGCTCTTATAGATCGACACTGAAAGACTCCAAATCCATAATTTTTTCATGAATCATTTGGTTATTGAGAATGGGATGAAGTAATGAATGAAGAATATTGTTTCTTATCAATGAATGATCCTTGGGATTTAGTCGCTCTCCCTAATGGGGGGGATTGTGAAATGCAAGTGAACTTATAGTAGTAAGTATGCAGTGGAAGAAAGTGTGGACAAGCATATGGCCTAACTAGTATCCAACCGTTTATATTAGGTTGAAAGGATGAACTATTCTTAAATCTCTACTCCAATTTCCAAGATGGATTCAATTTGTCTCATTTTCTCACTTGTAGCTTTAGAGAGATGGTAGTCAATCACATGGTTGTTAATTCCAAATTATTTCACAAGGATCTGTACGAAAGTTTTTATATGGAACAAACTCCAAGGTTTGTTCTAGGTGACTCTCATCTTGTATGTCGACTCAAAATATCTCTATGGATGCAAACAAGCTACATTAGCTTGGTATGAGAACATGGGCCAAATTTGCTTGATTCAAGATTTTCTATATGCCACTCTAACCCAAATGTTTACACAAAACAAGTAGGTGATGGGCTTATAATTATCATTTTATATGTTGATGATCTCATTCACATTGACAATGATCCTCATTTGACCAACTAGGTGAAGTCTACTATTAAGAACTAGTTTGAGATGACAAAATTAGGGGACCTACATTATTTTCTTAGCTTTTGAGTTTTTCCAAAGAATTAAGGAATTTTCTTTTTCTTAGATTAAGTATGCCCTAGATTCCTTCTCAAATGTCACATGGATGACTGTAAATCAACACTAACTCATTTTCAAACTAGAGTTAAGCTATCTTGAGATGCTACTTTGTAAAGAAATTAGTTGGTAGTTTACTATACTTAACTGATACTTGAAGGGACCTTTCTTTTGTTGGTGGTATAGTCTATTTTCTTTATGTAGGATCCACATGACAACCAATAGAAAAAAAACAAATCAAATAATTCAATTTGTCTATGTTAGAATCAAGTATGGAATACAACATAATTCATTAGGTTTGACTTCTTTGGTTGGTTTCACAATTTTGGATTGTGGTAGTGACTTCGATGATTGAAAATCCACTATAGGTTTTGTATACAATCTTGGTTTGGGTTTTTTAACTTGGGTATGCAAGAAACACACTACCATTTCTCTTTCTTTAGTTGAGACAAATACATAGTATAAATTTTTGTATGTCAATAATTACTTTAGATTTGGAAGTCCTTTCTTAGTTTGGTTTCAAACATGCACATCTAACCACTTTATGGTGAGACAAATAGAGTGCCATCTAGCTTGCCCAACATCCATTTCAACATCAATGAACTAAGAACATAGAGATACACACACACACTTCATTCGATAACTTATTATAGATTAGGTTATTCACTTGGCGTATGGATGAACACAAGATCAAGTTTCTAACATCTTCACGAATCCCTTGACAAAAAACAAAATTTCTAATTTTTAGTCAATGTTAGGAATGAATGATGTTGTCAATGAGGGAAATAGGTGTAATGACTATTCTCTTGTATTTATGTAAATTTGTAAATTCTTTTTCCTATTCCAAGTTGTTCTTAAGGGGTGACGTTACAATATTAGACAATAGTGTATTGCTTAAAACCAACTTGGCCTAATGTACTAATCATGTATGCTTTTAGTGTGTTTTTGCACTTACACTATATAATGTTCAATATTCTATCTAGTGTATAAGTGATTTGACAGTGCTCATATTATTGATATTAATGACACTCATTATATGTCTGATCTCTTCATTGCTTCATGATATATATTTAAGGATACGAAGGGTCATTTGTTTACCTTGGGACATATATAATTATGTATTGGATGTACCTAGCCTTCCTTTGAGAAATAATGCATTTTTTTTTTTTTGTTGCCTTCCTTTGAGAAATAATGCATTTTTTTTTTTTTTGTTTCTCCCTGGATTTTTCTTTTTCTAAGGGTTTTACCATGTAAATCTTGGTGTCTTGATCTTTTTTCTATATATGAGTTATTTACCTTTGGTGTTTGACCTTGTGATCCACCAACTGTGAAATCCTACAAGAAAGGATATTTGAATGTAATATTCACTTGATCTAATATAATTTATGCCAACTTTCCTTATTTATGTACCTAATTCAATATTAAGGGGGGGCATTGGAGACATGTTCACTAATATTGAGTTGTGATTCTAATCTCTCTTCATGTTATTCATCATACACCTTTAGGGGTCAACTATGGCTCACATTACTGTTAGTGGGTATTGTTAAAGACACCACAACATAGATTAGGGTCCATATCATAAATAACATCAATATGTTTTTATAAATATATCCAAATCTTATTTATACTTATTTCACTTAAACAAAATATCACTATTAATAATATCTTAAGAAGTACTTTTTTATACCTAAACAATCACCATGTATCACATAAATTAATTAAGTCCTACACCATTTTTAACTTACATCAAGAAGGGGTGGTAGGTGTAAGGGGGATCATATTATATCACAAGGGAAAACTTGAAATAATTTGCTTGGGTTCTAGGAAATTCCACAAAAAACCATGTTGAGGCTTATGCTCTTTATCAGGGTCTTCTCCTAGAAAAGGAAACCATAACAAAATATATGATTATCATAGGAGATTCAAGCATAATTATAAAATTGATGGTCTTGAAATCAACCTCGCTTGAGAGAAATATTGCTTAAATTATGGATCGAATCCATAAGGAAGTATACTATTTGCACAAGGTCTCATTTTACCAAGTTTTGAGAGAACATAACTATCAGGTTAATTCCCTTACCAATGAAGTCACCACCCTTACTCAAGGGACACGACGGAAAAATGGGGAGTGGAATTATTTTGCAATCCCTTAACTCCCTAAGGTTAAGGATATGAAGACATGTTGCATCACATTAAATCACCACTTTTCACAACACCATCATCATCAAATATTAAGAAAGGTGACCGGATTTGAAAGGACTAGCTCACCTCCATATCACATGCTCAAATTAAACTCTAACATGTTTCTTGAATCTCTTAGCAAGGTTTTTCATAAAAAAAGGTGGGGTAATTAATCAGTGTAAGGAAGAAGCTAGAAACATAAAGCAAGGCCATTCAGTTTGAAATTTTCCTGGTAAGAGTCACTCTTAGTCTCTAAAAGGTATTTTGCAAGTTCTATATGATGGTTACACTATTCTGGCATGCTCAATGTGTAAGGTAGATAGAGAGGTAGTGGGGGGGGC
>CBVK0101130873.1:0-12935 GCA_900067695.1 Picea abies | reverse complement strand
TGCTTAAGAATATATATGCATTGCTTTACTTCGCAGGTTTAAAACTTACACCAACTCACTAGCCTCCTCATGCTCTCTTTCTCTCCAATGAACATACATCCTGCAAAACACCAAGGTTCAGGAGGGTTAACCCTTGTTTTTTTTTTTAAATTCATTCAATAAGGGGCTCCACGTGGGTTGTAATGCTAACAGTCGTGTGTACACACGTGCAGTTTTTACTCTACCCAAATGTACACGCGACCTGTTCTAAGACAGCCCGTGTGGACCTAGGGCTGAACTTTTGAAGGTCGACGCCCCCCCAAAACTTGGAACCCAAGGCAAAAATAAAGATTTAAATTGCAATATGAGAGAGTTTATACTTACTTGGTCCAGACAGATGGTCGTTTCATTCATTGTAGCTCCCGGAATCACCACTTTTATCAAAGGGGGTTTTTTGCTCCAGAGACAATTTCCAAATTAGCAATGGTGATAATGAGTTACCCGCTTCTGTTTATAGACTTTTTGGCCTCATTTTGTCACATTTTTGGCCCCCCTTATCATTTTATTTAACCAAAAACCATTTAGAGTGATTTAGGAGTTGCATCGAAAGGGTATGATTGGGTATTGGGACAATTTTTTTGGAGTTTTGGGTAACTTTTGACAGTCTGTGGAAAAATCTCAGATGATCGACTTGAGCATATAGGTTAGGTTTCTACCCTGACTTTTGTATCTCGATGTCTTTATCCATTTGCCATAGGATCGATCCCATCAGGTTGCAACACGGAACCATCAATGTTGCTTTAGAAGTGTCAGGAGTTGGTGGTAGAGCTTACCGGAACATGGATGCCCTAGGTATATCCTAGTTGCATTATGGTGTCCATGATGTCTCTAATCACTGTAGGCTCGGGATTCCTTGTTGTTTTTCCTGATTACAAGTTTGAGCCATATTTGCATGATTCCTTTTCATTCTTGACCTCACCCTCGGGACTCCCAAAAGACATAATGGGTCTTCTTTTAAGCCCTTTTCAAACCCTCTAAACATGAAAATATTGTCGAGCGATCTTGTGGCCTTTCACGCTCGTTAAACTGAAATTTGAAGTCATGTCTGTACGGCGGTAGTTTACCCCTTTTTCGGTCTGGACAGTCAACTATACAAACAAAGTCATACTCTAAGGAACTTCAGTTCTCTAGAAGAGTACTCTCAGATATCATTTTAACCCTTTTTTTCTGGCTTGAGGGACTAAATTTACGAAAAAGGAACCCCCACAAAGTCCATAGTTAAGCTCTTTTTAGACTCCCTAAAATTGAAAAGATCGTCGAGTGACCTTATTCTTTCACACTCATTAAACTTTTCCAAAAGAACATGCCTGACGGAGTCCATAGTTAAGATTTTTTCAGACTCCTTAAAAATGAAAAAATGGTCGAGTGATCTTGTCTTTATCACACTCGTTAAAATGGTTTTGAGTAGACGTCTTGTCGGTGCTAGTTTACCCATTTTTTGAACCGACTAGACTACCTTCGAAAAAGGTACCCCAGTGGAGTCTCCTTTTACATTTTTTCAGACTCTCTAAATATGAGAAACCATCAAGCTTACCTTCTCTGGGCTCGTTAAACTTACATCAAAGGACGTTACCATTGTGTGTTTTGTTAACCTTGTTTTCATACCTGCGTCTTTGGTCTAATGTCGACCCCAGGTTGCTCTCAACTGAACCATCTTAATCATACCTTATACACAAGCCCTGTATCACTTTGCTTCTGCATCTTGACACCTTTGTCCCCTAGAGGATTTTTCCTGAGTGTCATTGCTTTGAACATCAGTCTTGTACTTTCGCCTTGAACTTGTATGTTTGTAACACTCGTTCCTCCATTGTAACGTAACATTCTTTTATTCTTTTTCCAAAATCATTGAAAAACACAAAAAAAACAAATATACCCCAAAAAGAGGAAGGGAAAAGTATTTTCTTTATTGGTAGCATAATAAGTCGCCCTTGGATAAAGAACATCTGTCTATTTGTTCATCAAACTCTAGGATTTAATGCGATCTTAGAAAGTTTTTCTCGCTACATAGAGCTGTGTCCTCCTCCGTTTGGTTATTCTTCCAAACATATGGAAATTTTGCGTTGCCTCCTGCCTCATAAAATTATGTTAATGCCATGCTGCCTGAGTCTCATCATTTGTCGTGTTGTTGTCCAAGGGAATTTTTTACCAAGCCTAAGTCGGCCCCTCTATAGTTTGTCTCTTGCCCTCATACTTGGCCATCCTAAACATCCAATCAAGTCTTTGTTTGAAATCAATGAAGCCTTCAGTCTGATCATCAAGATTCTCTAGTCCATGACCAACGAGTCATCGAAGACCTCTGGGTAGTGAATTTGTACACTCATATTACACTCCTACCTGAGTTTTGAAGATTTTGAAGTTGTTGCTCGAGCTCTGAAGACCTCATCTCCAGCCATTAGGCCTTATCAACTTCTAAGAATATGGATACTCTACATGTATATTTTTTGATTTCAACATGTAGCTCCACTGTGTATTGTTCCCAGCTACACTTTATATAGTTATATGACATGGATCTACAATGTATTTGATTGGTAGCCATGATTTTATTTTATCCCGAGCATGGGTATGCCCACCTCGCTGAGACAATTATTATTTTTGCAGACGACGCCTCCCAATTTTTGGTCCCTAGGCTCACTTTTCCGACACATCAGTAAAGATTGTTAATGTATTTTGGCCATCAGATGCTCTTCTAACCTCACACATTAGGGGGCATCTGGTATAACTCTAATTTGCACCAGACATGCTTACCTGGCATCAGGCCATCTCAGATTCCTTCTTTGCCAAAACATTGTTGAACAACTCTTCTTAAAAACACATTTTATAAAGGCCCATGCACTCTGCTCTATCACTGCATGCGTGTACACACTAGATGACCTAAAACAGCCCGTGTGTACCTACAAAAGCACGAAAAAAGGAAATTTTTTGATGGAACACACAACTTTGGGTGAGTTAACTAAACCTTCCAGCCATGCATGGCTGAGGGTTCGACCAAATACCTATCTTCTTCTAGCCTATAAAAGAAGGGTTAGGGGTCCCATTTGGAAGGGGAGAATCATAGTAAAGAAACTATACCTGATTGTGCATTCCCTTTGTCCCAACCCTTTAGCCATCCTTGTGCAAAGAGAAAGATAGATCAAAGAAGTTGGAGGACAGTTGAAGAGGATCCCAGGACCAGGTTCATGGAGCAGTTGGAGGACAGTTGAAGAGGATCCCAGGACCAGGTTCATGGAGCAGCAGTTGGCTTCATCATTGTAATTTGATTTGTTGAATTTAATAAAAAAGAAGTACTTTTCCCGTCCCACCATATGAGGTTTCCATGGTTTATTGCATGCTTGTTTATTGAATCTCTACTTTATTAATCTATATATCAAATGCATGTGGAGTTTGTTATTTGTCTTTTGTGAATGCAAATCAGCCTTGGGAGGAGAGCTGCAGTCAAAGAGTGATCAAGCACGAGGAAGGATCAATGTCAAATGCCCGAAATAAGGTATGCTCACTTGATCTTCTTAACTATGTATTTTCTTAAGAATAATGGGGATTAGGTCCGAGACGACAGCAGAAAGTAGAAATCTTTAGTTCTTTTCTGCATGCATAATTAAACCCTAAGTGCTAGTCCATAGAGGAATTTCCCACTCACAATAGTGGATGATATAAGGGATGAACATTTGTTGGAAGCTTACATGAGTGGATTAAAATAAGGCATTAAACATGAGATTTTCCTAAAACATCCTAGAAATATTATGGAAGCTATGCAATTTGCTCGCCATATTCAAGCCAAGAATAAGGCTACACACAAGTATACCATTGGAGCATACACAGGAAGCATATATCATTTTGGGGTTCATAAGACAATCGTACCTCAACTAAAAAGGTTGGAACATCATAAATGGATGAAAGGAGAGAAAATGGACTACGTTTGAACTGTGACAAGAAGTATAGTAAGGGGCATAAATGCAATGAGAATAAATTATTCTACATAGATTGTGAAGAGGGATAAGATCAATAATTGGAACAATCACAAGATATAGATCTAAAAGAGACTACTCCGATGATATCTTGTTATGCATTGGCCAACATCAGTATTCCAAAAACCCTCAAGATACAAGGATACATCAAAAAAAAAAAAAAAGGCAAAAAAAAAAAAAAAGGTAATAGTGTTGATTGATCATGGTAGTACCCATAACTTCATCAATTACAAATTAGCAAAATATCTCAATTGCTTTGTATTTCCAACTCCAGAGCTTCAAGTAATGATTGCAAAGGGAGGTACCATAAATTGTTCTAGGAAGTGCCATATAATAAGCTCAATATGGGAGAATATTTTTTGGATATTCCCATGATTTCCACCCAAATGGATGGTGTTGATGTTGTATAAAGGGTCCAATGGTTACAATCATTGAGAACAATGTCCCTTAATTTTCAAGATCTTTTCATGAGATTTTCCTCAGAAGGAAAGGAATTGAGCTTAGAGGTATCCAAGGGAAACCCTCTAAGGTGATAATCTCTAATATCATGACAAAATTACTCAAAAAGGGACACCATGGTGTACTTGCACACTTGTGTGTTGACGAGCGAAATTGACCATCCATCAACTGAGAGAGTGGATTTGGTCTGGGGTTGTCTAAATAACCCAATCTAATTGAAACAAACTACTAAATAAATTAAACTAAAACTAAATATAAACTACTCTAACTATTCTATATACAATCTACTAATTACTATTACACCAACTCTAACAATTAAATATCTAATTACTAATTGTATTACAACTTATTCACAAATATGAAATATCTACAAGTTGCAGATTTGAATAAAACCTGTAAAACTCATTTGCTTTCTGCCCTAAGACAGCCAGTGATATTTTTTATTTTTTGATTTTATGAATAAGAAATAAAACTTACTGAAATTAAACGATCTAATATATTTACTGAAATTAAACAATCTAATATACTAATTCTACCTATAACTTTAACTAAACTTATATGTGAACTAAACTACTAATAAAAACAGTAAACAAACAAGTGACTAACTGACTTGGAAACGCTCCCAATTTGTCCTGTGTGTGATGACTTCGAAGCTGGTTAGAGGAAGGAAACTCGCATCGGTTAATCCAAAAGCTTCTCGTAAACGATAGGTTGTGCTGCTCTTTGAGTTGTTTACAGGACAAACAAGACATAAAAAATCATAACAATTATATGATTTATAAATCTCTGCAATAAGGGAAACCTGTTATGCAAAAACTTATATTTAATAATTCAACTTATGAAGAAGAGAAATCTGTCATTCACAAACCGAATCAAGCAATTGCTATGTCTTTTATATACTTGGAAGAAATCAGATATGGATTACAGTGATTAAATTATATCATTTGCAAATGATTAAGATAGCTAAAGTAGTCATTAACCAAATATAAATTGATATACACAACGTGAAATAAAATATTGATATCATGAGAAGCTAAAGTTGTAACAAAACACCAAATTCTGCCTCAATCTGTATTAAAATTCTATATCCTTGTTCTCCCATGAATGAGGATGATCATTATTACAAAACTGATAGGTATTTATAAGTCTCTCCACAGGATAAAACCTCCCTATGGATAATATCAAACTATTTTACATAATTTGGGAAGATATTCCCAAAATCGACTAAACTATGAAATTAAAATGCAAGTAAAATATCCCAAGTATCCTCTAACTGCTCATCAAATCCACTGCCATTTTGAATTCATCTGCAATAGACCAAAAATAACAAGTTAGGAAGATATTTTATTAGCAAAACAATAAAAATCTAATCCTACAGACTTAGCTACAGAATCATCT
The DNA here is from genome assembly GCA_900067695.1 of Picea abies. NCBI lineage: Eukaryota > Viridiplantae > Streptophyta > Pinopsida > Pinales > Pinaceae > Picea > Picea abies. Next base: position 7,077 of record CBVK0101130873.1, on the reverse strand, counting down.
GATTCTGTAGCTAGTCTAAAATAGCATACAGGACCAGAATCGAAATCAAATCAAATCTTATTAAAAGAATTAAATCCAATTTTCTTCCAATGATTATTTAAAATGAATCACTAATGATTTTATTAATTTTATCATTCAAGATTAAACAAAATTAAAAGCGATTCGATCGAAAACAGGTGTAAGAATACTTTGTTTCCCTGTTACCATAAAATCGGGTCGAACAGTAACAAGACCACTTCATATCCGATTGAAAACAATAATGAGTCATATCGTATGTGATACGATCTAATCCAACACAACCATCATCCACTCATTATAGCTATATAAGATTCATATCGTTTTAATTAAATACAAAGATGGAAAGACTGTTACGATTATGGGTAAATAAAACATTCATAACAGCATCAACCAAAATTCGCCATAGATTTCGATCGTTGGTCGTTGCACAGTCAACAGACAGGATCAATTAATAGTGATCACAACCATCATAAGATCGACAGAAGTGATAATCGTAAACTAAGAAAACAATCGAAACAAATCATGACTGAGTTTAATATAGAATAAATCATGAATCCAATCTCCTTTTACAAATTCAAATTCAAACAGAATATTCATTGTTATCACGAATCCAATCGATAACATGGTGGAACTAACAATAAACCAATGCATATTAACCGACTGGGTATAACCGTCACGATTTGGGTGAATTTGTACAGAATCACATTGAAAATAATCTGAATTGTATTCGAGTTGGTCGAAAGTCATATGGACATACAACTATTACAATTAACCATATCAAAATTGTTGCCAATCATAGCATATACATTATAACGAAATTGAATCAAAATATAATCATGTTCACAATTGAAATACGAGAAACATCTCCTGTATAGAATAGATACAAACAACTTCAATTGACAGCAGAGCATCCATTTAAGCTAAATCAAACAAATCAAATCCACACCAAGATCAATCAAATCGATGAAAATCCAATCGAAGCTAAACTGGGAAAACGAAATTCCAATTAGTCAAAGGATAGCTATGTATAGAATACATACAATTTGACAGAGCAAATCAATGCAGTAATCAAAGCTATTTGAAACCGAATTTGAATCATTACATAAACAAGAGATATCAAAACATACCAGTGAGGCTGCTCAAACTATGCCAACTTAGAATTGACGACCGATGTAGCTGATTCTACATTTTTAAACAAGATGGAACCTGTTGTTCTTTGTTTCTTATCAGTGGCTTGTAACTTATCCTTTTGACTGGTAAGCCATGCAACCTGGTCTTCCAAAGAGTGAATTCTTGATTGTAGCATCGACACATCATTATAATACCTCTCTAACCACGAGCTGCATTGATCACAAGGTGGCACTGTAGGTTTAGACAGAGCAGGAGAGGGTTTGGATGAATGACCGGGGGCTTCACAAGGCATCTTATTGCCTGGGTAGTTAGGATCGTTCTGTAGGCAGGGGGGTAGGTTTGACACAAATTCATACGAGGGTTCGGAACACAAACCTTTCGAATAGGGGTATTCGCTAGCCAAGAAACTCTCCACTTCCGAATCAGAGTCCTCACTCAACACGATAGGATTAAGTTCGACAAGGGGTTTTGGCTTATTCCTTGCCATTCGCGAAATCAAACGAGCAGTCTTTTTTCCTTTGGCGTTTACAGTGGGTTTGGCTTTGGGCTTTTTTCCCACAGGCTTAACAGTCTCAACGTTTTTATTCACAGTGTAGGGTAGGTCAATGGGTGAGTCAAGGGTTTAGGTAGCAGTATGTTGTAGCGTACTGGGGGTAAAAACTTGTCCTCGCTGACCACAGGTTTGTCAACCTGTGGAGGGTTTGAATCCTCAAAACCATTGCGAGCCATGAAACTGCTCCAACAATCTCCGCGTAGATTCAAATGACAGACCACAATAATCTTAACCAGCCCATAATGAAAAAGGCTACTATCAACCTGGTTCCTTTTGTATTTCTTTGACATTTCAAACAGGCTTCTAAGCAAATAATAGGGCATATTGAGCTAATAACACATAAAAACCATAATCAAACGAAGGTGGTGTAAGAAAACAAACCCGTACCGACCTTCGCAGGTGATAAATTGTTTGATTATCATCAATAAATCATGCCAACGCTGTTTAAGCATGGTCAGGGGAAAACCTTTATCACAGGAGATAACTTTACGCGACTGGAAGAGCAGTGTCCAAGGGACCTCCTCTACTTTTCAATTCTTGGAACATCGTTGTCCAGTGGCAGGCAAACCCGTAGCAAGACTGATAAACTGCTCGTCAATTTCCAATTGAACATCGCCGACCTTGGCTCGACAGCCATCAAAGGTTAAAGAAAATTGTCGAGCAACGCAGAGGTTAAAACCCTCAAATTTTTGTATAAATGGAAGCCACCCATTGTCTTCGAGGTCACTGTGGGCACTGTCAAACATCAACAGAGCCTGGCTCCCATTAGGTTCATCCCTCACGACTGGAGCCATGGTGCAAGCACATAGTAAGGGTTTGATTTGAATTTACCAATGCACAGGAGCAGAGTCATTTGGTCTAACAACAATGAACGATCAAAGGGGGAACGCATTAATGTGCGCATGCGAGGGTGGTGGAGTTATTCACCGCCATGCATAATAGTTATGGCAAAGTACAACCGGGGAATTCCACATTTGTTCAATCAATCATAGCATAGTTCAAAACCTTATCATTCGACCAACCAAAGAATCAAACGATGAGTGATATGCCAACGTGCCATTAACTATAGTTTTTCCAACCATTGTCATTCAACGTGAAACCAACACTGGGTGTTAACCATGAGCCATTGCATAAATGTTTTAATCAAAATTTTTAAATCATTGTGCCAATTGATTTCATAAAACTTACAAGCCAAGAGTCATAAAAGAGTAACAATAAGGATCATATCGTATATAAAAACAAAAATAAACCGTGACCCCTATGCAATTCAATGACTAGGCAAGTCACAAAAATATAAATCTATATGCTTACCAGTTTAATAAAATCAAGTTACGCAACCAATATAAGAATGTCCAAATAGGCATATTTCGAAAATCCTTTCAAACATATAACGATAATCCAAAGGTAAGTGCCATTCAAAATATCAATAAAAAGATCATGACAGTTCAAATAATGATGGAGGAGTTTTCACGCTTACAGTCGTGAAAACTAGATGGAGACCAATTTACAAGTGTCGCAAGAAATGAAAATATCGTCTATTTGAAAAATGCGATGACAATTTGAAGTTCAGAAGACATAGGTGTAGGCAGCTTATAGAACAATAGAAAAAATTGAATTGGCTGCCAACAATGGTGACACACTAGTAGAAGCAGTTATCTCTGTCAAAAGAAATAAATTCAGATTAGGACAGCAAAGAAAATTTCAACTCAAAAACAACAACCAGAAAATCATGCAAACATCATCATTTACCATCTTTTTCAGCGATGTTTTAAAATACAAAAACTAATAACAGTCTTAAGATCAGCAAGTCACGATTTTAAAGATAATATCTTCAATACTGTTGGCATGGCCACTGCTGCCAGCAGGTGTCCATAGCCTCGACAGGGTTTCCATTTAACCCACTCTGACATCTGTATCCTATCAAGAAGTTCTAGATCGGAATAAAGGACATTAAAGAGGTTTCTCATATTTTTTACAGATTTTCATGTACCCGACATTACTTCGCTGCCAGCAGGCCTGTTCAGTACCCCAGCGAAGTTGTCTTGGCACCATGCATGCATTTACCCGCTGCCAGCGGACCTGTTCAGTATCCCAACGGGTTTACAAGCACTTCCCACAGCTCTTATTAATAATTTTATTTTATTTTTCTTTTATAGATATATAGCTGAGCAGGGTGACGTTGAAAATCATGATTTTTCAACATAATTTTTTCAGACCTCATCAGAATTTTTTGGAACTGTCCTTCATTGAGATCCAGAGATGATTTATTTACAAAACCAACTTCCTAAGACAGGGAGACATCCTCTGAGTCATTCCTTTACAGAAAGGGGACAGCATAAAAAGATAATAGATGATCATGACAAGCTTTACTCAGAGATCGAAATCGGTAAACTTCTTTCAAACAACAGATTTTTCCAACATAGATATATATTTCAGAAATATACCATTGATGTTTGTACAAATTTTTGGAATTTATTTCAGCAAAGAAAATCTCTTTTATCTTTGTCTGAATAGCTCAGCGTACAGGTATGTGTATTTCAACATCAAAAACTAGTAAGCATAAGGGAGAAATCAAAACACACCAGCGAAGAAAAAAATGGAAAGCAAAGAAATCCAAACAAGAGAGACAAAAAACAAATATGCACAGAAGATGCATCTGAAACCCTCATGCAACAATCCCTCGGGAAACTGAAAGAAAGTAGGAAAATTCTAAATGATGGAAAAGCAGTCCTACTCATGGTACCTTGGGTCAGGGTTGATTTAGATTTATTTATCTCTTTACTTTTCCATTTAACATTTTCATGACAATACTGCATTTTTGAAAATAAACGTTCAACTAGAAGTAAAGAGAAAAAGGATCAAGAGGACTTCCCTAACAACAGTCGTATTATGGTTCTCGTGGTGCGCCCACTTGCGTGCATGACTGCATTATTACAAAGAGAAATAGTGAGAAATAAAACTACAAGAAAACCTATTCCTAAACCTACCCTAACTATTAAATAAACCAGAATACTACATGAAGTCATGTTTCCAATGTAGCCATCGTAGTAACTCTGATGCTGCAATGAAAACAAGATCAAGCATTATTAAAAATAATGGTAATATATCAACAAATGACAAATACATATCACGCTTACCTTCATAATCAACATCTAGAAACAAAGTAAGCATGATCTTACCATTTCCTCGAATATTCTTGTTGTACGAATCCTCCATCCATTGCGCAATCTTGTCATGATAAGGGTCATAATGGCATGGGTGAGTGTAAGTAGTTTTGAAAAACTCATCAGGATTATGAGGAAATGGAGAAACCATCAACCAAGGCTAAAATGCCCCATCCTCCTGACAATTCTTTACGTGTTCATTAACTTATTCACATGGAGGATCTAAAAGAAACATGTCACACCTACTTCCAAGATACTTGGGTAAAAAGAAAGCAAGCACAACTTTGTCTTTATTATGAAATTTTTTCATATATGAATATTCAAGCCACTCTAAGATCCTGTCACAAAAATGGGGATGCAAACCATGACTTTGATGAAATGAATATATCAATGGAAAGCTCATCATAGGAGGATTCGTGCAATCGATTAGATCATTGGTTTGAATGTTTCCTTCAATGCGATTGATCATTTCAAAATGTGAAGCATCAACATTAAGATTCGAGCTAAGCAAAGAACGAGTATGAAACTTAGAATGTTTGATCTTCATAAAACATAATGCATTGTCTTTTTCAACCATAAACTGTGTAAAATCATCTCGCAACATGTCCTTTTCCCCTGTGAGTGATGAAAGTGAATAAGAGTCAAATCCAGTTTTATCAATGTTATGGTCAGAATTAATTTCACCAAAATTTAACATATCGAAAGGATATGATTGTGGCGGAAAAGAGTAGTACATTGTAGGTAAGATGTCAAGTCCACCAGAATCTAGGAATAGATCAAGATATAAAGAATAAAATGAATCAGAAATAAGCAGAGAAAAAGAATCTCTTGAACTATGATAATCAACAATGGTATTCTCAAGACAATTCTCTTCACTTTCTTTAAAACTCTTACTCCGTTTTGGTGATGAATTCCTTAACATAATATGATCATCTGGATTTGCCTTTTTAGATAATTCAAAATTTATGTGACCAACATCTATTCTTTCCTGTGAACAAAGTGCATTTTGAGGATGAAGGTTTAAAGTTTCTTCTTCTAGTTGCGTAACTTCTTCTCTAATCAGTTTCATAGGAGTACTAGAACATTCAAGAAGATTTTTGTTGATTAAGTGTTCTTCAATGACTGATTTTAAATGTTGATTAGAGCATGAGTTGCAATAATGAGGGTATTCACCTTGAGCCAGAAACGAATCATCTTCCATACTAGTCTTAGACTGAAAATACAATGATTCAAAGGAAAAACCAATTTGGTTGTCAATAAGAGCCTGATCAATAGATTCTACCTCCCTGGCTTGTTCAACATTATCGGAAGAATTTTTCTCTTCTTGTGAAGAAGATTGTTCTTGCAGTTGAGTGATAGGATTTGCAATTGGTTCTTCGTTCGTGATTGAACATGACTGGATGGAGGGGATGGAAGGATCATAGAAGAGATTTAATGCCAATGACATGTCATCGAGATTAAATTTACAGAGGATATGATAGACTCTTGTCAAAAATCCTTCTGAAGATGGATCGTCGTTGATTAGCGAAGTATGAAATTATTCACATAATTGATCAAAATCATAAATTTCAAAAGCATCTAGAAATGCATCTACAAATTGAAACCAATCAAAAATGTGACATGCTGGAAAGGATTCAAACCAATGTTTGATTCGACTTCTAAAAGTAAAAGCGAAAAGGCTGCATAAAACTCCTAAATCTGAGATGTCATGTTTGATGCACTTGCACCAAAAATTGTTAAGGTGGTCTTTAGTAGATAATTTTCCTTCACCATCAAAGGTGAGTTTGGACAAGCATGAGACTGTCTCATTGGGAACATCGGGTAATGAGAAGTTGAAAGCATGTTCCAACATAGTGATTTGGGGAGCCATGGGGGGAACTGAATACATTTAAAATAAAGGCTCCTACAAGGCCATCTTGTCAGTCGGCCCTCCTTTTAGCGCCATTTGTTGACGGGCGAAATTGACCGTCCGTCAACTGAGAGAGTGGAGCCGGTCCAGGGTTGTCTAAATAACCCAAGCCATTTGGAATGAACCACCCTGACGGGTTTAACGGCTCCGCTGGCCGCTCTAAGGTCCTAAGAAAACCAAAGAGAAAACTAATCTAAACTAACTAATCCATCTAAAACAAATAAAACAAACTAAAGCTAACTAAAACTAACTAAAACTAAATACAAGAAACTAAACTAACTAACAATAAATAAAAACAAACT
>CBVK0101130872.1:0-13444 GCA_900067695.1 Picea abies | reverse complement strand
AAAACGAAATTCCAATTAGTCAAAGGATAGCTATGTATAGAATACATACAATGTGACAGAGCAAATCAATGTTGTGATCAGAGCTATTTGAAACCGAATTCGAATCATTACATAAACAAGAGATATCAAAACATACCTGTGAGGCTACTCAAACTATGCCAACTTAAAATTCACGACCGCTGTAGCTGATTCTACATTTTTAAACAAGATGGAACCTGTTGTTCTTTGTTTCTTATCAGTGGCTTGTAACTTAGCCTTTTGACTGGTAAGCTGTGCAACCTGGTCTTCTAAAGAGTGAATTCTTGATTGTAGCATCAACACATCATTATAATACCTCTCTAACCACGAGCTGCATTGATCACAGGGTGGCACTGTAGGTTTAGGCAGAGCAGGAGAGGGTTTGGATGAATGATTGGGGGCTTCACAAGGCAGCTTAATGCCTGGGTAGTTAGGGTCATTCTGTAGGCAGGGGGGTAGGTTTGACACAAATTCATACGAGGTTTCGGCACACAAACCTTTCGAATAGGGGTATTCGCTAGCCAAGAAACACTCCACTTCCAAATCGGAGTCCTCACTCAACACGATAGGGTTAAGTTCAACAGGGGGTTTTGGTTTATTCTTTGCCATTCGCGAAATCAAACGGACATTCTTTTTGCCTTTGGCATTTACAGTGGGTTTGGCTTTGGGATTTTTTCCCACAGGCTTAACAGTCTCAACGTTTTTATTCACAGTGTAGGGTAGGTCGATGGGTGAGTCGGGCAAGGGTTTAGGTAGCAGTATGTTGTAGGGTACCCGGGGTACAGACTTGTCCTCGCTGACCACAGGTTTGTGAACCTATGGAGGGTTTGAATCCTCAAAACCATTGCGAGCCATGAAACTGCTCCAACAATCTCCGCGTAGATTCAAATGAAAGATCACAATAATCTTAACCAGCCCATAATGAAAAAGGCTACTATCAGCCTGGTTCCTTTTGTATTTCTTTGAAATTTTAAACAGGCTTCTAAGAAAATAATAGGGCATATTGAGCTGATAACCCATAAAAACCATAAGCAAACGAAGGTGGTGTAAGAAAACAAACCCGTACCGACCTTCGTAGGTGATAAACTCTTTGATTATCATCAATAAATCATGCCAACTCTATTTAAGCATGGTCATGGTCAAACCTTCATCAAAGGAGATAACTTTACACGACTAGAAGAGCAGTGTCCAAGGGACCTCCTCTACTTTGCAATTCTTGGACCATCGTTGTCCAGTAGCAGGAAAACCTGTAGCAAGACTGATAAACTTCTCGTTAATTTCCAATTGAACATCGTCGACCTTGGCTCGACATCCATCAAAGGTTAAAGAAAATTGTTGAGCGACGCAAGGGTTAAAACCCTCAAATTTTTGTATAAATGGAAGCCACCCATTGTCTTCGAGGTCACTGCGGGCACTGTCGAACATCAACAAAGCCTGGCTGCCATTAGGTTCAACCCTCACGACTGGAGCCATGGTGCGAGAACATAGTAAGGGTTTGATTTGAATTTACCAATGCATAGGAGCAGATTCATTTGGTCTAACAGCAATGAACGATCAAAGGGGGAACGCTTTAATGTGCGCATGCGAGGGTGGTGGAGTTATTCACCGCCATGCATAATAGTTATGGCAAAGTACAACCGACGAATTCCACATTTGTTCAATCAATCATAGCATAGTTCAAAACCTTATCATTCGGCCAACCAAAGAATCAAACGGTGAGTGATATGCCAACGCGCCATTAACTATAGTTTTTCCAACCATTGTCATTCAATGTGAAACCAACACCGGGTGTTAACCATGCGCCATTGCATAAATGTTTTAATCAAAAGTTTTAAATCATTGTGCCAATTGATTTCATAAAACTTAGAAGCCAAGAGCCATAAAAGAATAACAATAAGGATCATATCGTATATAAAAACAAAAATAAACCGTGACCCCTATGTAATTCAATGACTAGGCAAGTCACAAAAATATAAATCTATATGCTTACCAGTTTAATAAAATCAAGTTACGCAACCAATATAAGAATGTCCAAATAGGCATAGTTTGAAAATCCTTTCAGCCATATAATGATAATCCAAAGGTAAGTGCCATTCAAAATATCAATAAAAAGATCATGACAGTTCAAATAACGATGGAGGAGTTTTCATGCTTACAGTCATGAAAACTAGATGGAGACCAATTTGCAAGCGTCGCAAGAAATGAAAATATCGTCTATTTGAAAAATACGATGACAATTTGAAGTTCAGAAGACATAGGTGTAGGCAGCTTATAGAACAATAGAAAAAATTGAATTGGCTGCCAACATTGTGCTCACTATATTTTCAAACATCTATATCCTCTGCTCCAATGGATCTCCAAATAGTCATCAACAACCATTCACATGTATTTGGAGAGACGCCTAAGGTTCATCCACCTACTTGAGATCATGACCACTCTATTCATTTGGAACGAGGAAGTGTACCACCTAACATTAGTCCTTACAGGTATCCATATGCATAGAAGAGTGAAATTGAGTGTATGATCTAAGAAATGTTAGAGGCGAGCACCATTCATCCTAGACAAAGTTCTTTCTCTTCACCAGTAGTGATGGTTATGAAGAAGGATGGTTTATGATGTATGAGTCCATATTATAGATATCTTGACAAAATTGTCATCAAAGATAAGTTTCCCATATATGTCATTGATGAATTATTAGATTAATTGCATGGAGCAATTTTCTTTACTAAGATGGATCTTCGTTTAGGATGTCATCAAATTAGAATGAGGCAGCAAGACATTCCCAAAACAAACTTTAGAACACATAAAGGTCATTATGAGTTTTGTGTTATGCCATTTGGACTTACTAATGCACCTTCAACATTTCAAAGCTTGATTAATTCTATTTTCAAAACCTTCCTTGGAAAATGTGTGTTAGTATTTGTTGATGACATACTAATCTACAACAAATCATAGGAAGATCATGTACAACATGTATACAGAGTATTGCAACTTTTGGAAGAGAAACAATTTTATGCAAATCCTTCCAAGTGTGCCTTTGGGGTTCAAGAGGTGGAATATTTAGGTCATATTGTATCTCATGAGGGTGTAAAAGTGGATCCTAACAAAATTAAAGCTATGAGGGAATAGACAATTCCCAAAACCTTGAAGAAACTTAGAGGATTCTTAGGATTGAGAGGCTATTACCACAAGTTTGTCAAGAACTATGGTTAAATAATGGCACCTATAACAACATTATTAAATAAGGAAGCATTTTATTGAACTCAAGAAGAAACCAAAGCTTTTGAAAAACTTAAATAGGATATGTCTACAACTCATGTCCTAGCCACACGTTACTTCACAAAAACAATTATTGTGGAGTGTGATGCCTCAATCCATGGCATTGGTGTAGTTTTAATGAAATAAGGAAGGCCCTTTCCTTTTAAAGAAAACAACTTAAAGGAAAAAAATTACTCAAACCCATTAATGAAAAATAAATGTTGGCCATACTACATGCAGCTAAGAAATGGCACCCTTACCTAATAGGAAGAAAATTCAAAGTAAAAACAAATCATGATAGTTTGAAGTACTTCTTGGAGAAATGATTCTCTTCAAAAGAGAAACAAAAATGGGTTAGAAATATGCTAGGTTATGAATTTGAAGTTATCTACATGAAATGAAAACATAATATTGTGGTGGATGCACTTTCAAGTAAAGAAGAAGAAATAGAGAGTTCATTATGTGCTATTTCTATTCTGAAATTTGATTAGGTGGAAGAAGAAAGGATAGAATAGAAGCGAGATCAAGAGGTATGAAAGATCATTCAAAAACTACAAGAGGACCCTAGTGCATCAAATAAATTTGTATGGAAGAATAATTTTCTATGGTATCATGATCACCTATATTTATGTAAGAATTCCCAACTCAAACAAAAGGTCCTTCTGGAATTGCACACTTCTATAAGTTCTTGAAAACTTACCATGGGATCAAGAAGGATTTTTTTGGGAAGGTATTAAAACTAATGTTCAAAAGTTTGTGTATGAATGCGTAGTCTGCCAAAAAAATAAGGGAGAGACAATCAAGATGTCGGGTCTCCTACAACCGTTAGCTATACCAAGTCAACATTAGGAAGAAGTTCCAATGAAGTTTATTACAAGTTTACGCAAATCTTAAGGAAATATTGTCATCATGGTAGTAGTGGATCAATTCACAAAGTACGACGCCCATTTTTGTTCTCTTTCTCGTCCTTTTAAAGAAAGTACATTAGTTGCAGAATTCATGGAAACAATTTAAAAACTGCATGGAGTCCCAAAGATTATTGTAAGTGATAGAGATCCAATTTTCACTAGAATTTTTTTGACTGAATTATTCTCTTGTTCGAGTACTCAATTGGCTAACAACTCATCTTACCATCCTCAATCTAATGGAAAAACTGAGATTGTGAATAAATGTCTAGAAGGATATCTTCCTTGCTTTGCATCTGATAAACAAACACAATGGGTCAAGTGGTTTCCCTTGGAAGAATGGTGGTACAACACATCCTTCCATACTTCATAAAAAATGTCCCCATTTGTGGCACTTTATGGAAATCATCCTCCATCCATCACATCTCCTTTGAAAGGGAATACAAAGGTTCAGGAAGTGGAGGACCACATAGGGCACCAAAAAGAGGTTCTCAAACTATTGAAGGAAAACTTAGTTATGGCATAGGTTAAATCCTAGGTCTACACATCTTCCTTCTATTCCTCTAATTAGCCCATCCATCTATCAACCTAGCTTCTACTTAGTTTGTTTTCATGATGTGTTGATTCATTTCAATTTATTTTTATCATTCTTTATTTTCTTTTTATTATCTCTTTGTTCTTTATAAGGTCAAGTCAAGTCATGATTTGAATTAAATAAGTCATATCACCATGGTTATGTCACTGTTGGGTTTAAAAAAGGATAACTTAGGCCTATTGATGCAAAAAGGTATTGATTGCAAGAATTCCCCCATTATTGCAAACAACAAGGTGTTATTTTATGAGTTTTAACGTTCTAAGAAAATTTTAAAAGTTTAAATAAGAGCATGTTGGCTCCCAGCATGTGATCACAGCTTCCTATGCACTTGATATTGTGCACATTTCTTTCCTTGTGAAACTATCATTGCAAGTTTTATGTTAATATCGTGCATGTTTGGGCCTCAAGCAATTATCATAATTGCAGGGTTTGGTGCAGTTATGATTTTAGGTTGTTTATGAACCTGAAATAATGCATATCTTTGACCACTATCCTTAGCACAAGAATCTAGAGCATGATGGTGTGACCCCGAGAACATTAGCAGTTAAACCAGGAAAAGCCAACAAGGCTCGAAGTTTTTGAAGCTATACTTGAAATCAAAGATATTTTATCAGAGGAGAATGGTTTGACTTCATATGCACCTTCAATGGACATCACACTAATACTGGCGTAGAACTTCAATGGTTTTCAGACTAAGATAGGGGACAAAACCATCCATATTATAGATCACTTCATCATTGGGGAATGCACTCTCCCAATTAGTGGTGAGAGATGGTTTAAAAAGGGAAAATTGCCATCTGAAGTTTACAATAAGTTTCTGGTGGCAAAACATCAAAACCCCGATTGGATCCAAGGCATCTCAATCCTTTGTCTTACAGAAGAGTGGAGGGGTATTGTATCTGCAATTCAAAGATATATCACAGGAGAAGGTAGATTCTCAATTGTTCATTTTTATCACATTATACTCTTCATGCATTTAAATTATAACAAAGAACTGAACCTCCCCTTCTATCTTCTTAAAATCCTAAATAAGATGTCTAAGAGAATCAAGAATTACCCAGAATATACTCATAGAAGCCTCTATCACAAGGGGTTTATTAAAACACTGGTTATATTTTCTCTCAGTGAATTGGACATGTCTTGGAACGATTTTCTGGTGTCTTTAGGGTTACAGGAAGAACAGAAAATTAGTCAACAACATGAAGAACAACAAGACGAGGTTTCCCAGTCAGCTAGTAATTCTCCTGAACCTGGGAATTCATCCAAATCCACCCAGTGAGCCAAGAAGAAGACCTTACCTAAAAAAGGGAGGACAAAATCAGAGAAATCAAGATCCATTACTCCACAAAGGGATGAAATTCCTCGAAGGAAATTAAGTTCCTCTACATCTAAACAGAGGGAAATGGAAACTGGAAAGGTCTATGTCATAAGCTATATCAAAATGGAAGACAATCAAGCCAGTCGAGCAGGTCAAATGTCTCCTGAAAATTTTGAGGATAAACCGATGCCCACTACTATGAAATAATACAAAACTCCCAAGTTGAAAGTAATCAAACAGAGGAAGAGTAAGCATGCCAGTCCTAATATTTTTGCAGCAGAATTTGTGTCATTAGACACCCAGATTAAAGATCCCCCTGTGGAAAAACAAAGGAAAAAGAGGAAGGGGAGATAGGTCCTCAAAATACCAAACAAACCTAATAGAAATACTAGACTCACTAACCAGTTGAGGTTGACTTCCAAGGCATTGTTTGATCCATCCTTAAAATACAAAAATCCCATAGCGATTGAAGATCAGGATATTGATGAAGACTTCTCTAGATTCACAAACTTGGAGGAGATGGCCATACATACCTTGAAGGGGAAGACAAGGGACAAGACCATGCAAAAACTCAGTGAAGGGGAGACCTCAAGTGTCAAATCCATTACTGTGAAAACATAATACATTGTTGATCCAGAATCAGAAAAACATTTGGTGGACATTGGTCCAAACCTTGATCAAGATTTTGATGACATAAGTGTAGATACAGAGTAGGTTTTACAAGATATCAAACCAGAGATAAAAGGGAAAATGTTGATTATGCATGAACCTATGAGAGACACTACTGACAAAAAACCTGGGAAAAGGCCCAGATATGAAATCAGACCAAGGAAATCCAATCTTTCCATCGACCTCAATAAACTTGTTGTTGAGGAAGAGCATGGGCTCAAAAATGGAAGCAAAGTAAAGGTCGAAATCAAGATAAAAATTGAAGCTGACAGGCACATGGATGATAGTAATCACCAAGTAGAAGATCCCAAGAAACAAAATGATAACATGAGGTAGAAAATCTAGGATCTGCAACAACAAAACTAGGTTCTTGAGCTGCAACACACAAATCTATAGAAAAAATATTAGAATTTTCAAAAGAAACACTAGAAAACTTGCTTGTTCTTGAAGGAGATTATATAAATGTCTATTGTTGTTAAAAAGGAAAAAGAATTCAAAAAATGTGCCAGCTTGATCTACCACTATGTAGGGTTTATCTCCAGATTATTGGCATGCATGGGCAACAATGTAGAGTCAAAAACTAGTTACATTTTATGAAGACTCTTGTTATGCATGTCCTTGAAATCCCATCTATCAGCTGACCAACAAAACAAACAAACTGAAATCATAAAAAACCAATTTTTCCAACAACTGAGGTGGACTAGCTCTTCCCTTAGCACTCAGGTGCAGACCTTAGGACCAACATCTTCTGGCACTATTGCCATGGAATGGAGTAACAAAGTATATTTCCTTTGGATAATGACAATGATCTGATCTAATATTTGATGGTGAACAAATACCAGGTACTAAATTGACTACCATATTTCACCTAGCGACTCCACTGAATGCAAATATATTAAGGAATTTTGGCTCCCAAGAAGGGATTCGGGAAATCAAATCATGAGCATACTAAAGCCTCAAAAGTCAACCTTGACCTGAATGGTGACACAACAACTTCTGATCCAAAGAGGCAACTAAGGAATTCCACAATTTCTCAGAGACATCCCTTACCATCCAAAGGCAGGCCTACATCTGAAAAGGATACCCTTGTCCTAAAAAAAAATCATCATGACATTATCATTTTCGAAAACCTCCTTGTGATGAGACCTCAGATATATCCTACCTCATCTTCTTCTCAAGAAACAACACCAACATCTCCTCCTTAACTTCAAAGCCCAGTTATACCAAACATGGTTGTCAACAATATGGAAGCCATCATTACAGCCAGCTATGCACCTTTAGTGTTGCCCCAAAACCTAAATGCATTTCCAATAGGAGGCTACATGAAATATCTGCCCAGATATAATGGTGAAGGAAATATTATTGCGAAGAACATCTAGTATCATTTTACATATTTGCAGACAATTTTAACATTAAGCATTCGGATATATGGATGAGGTTGTTTGTGCAGAGCCTGGATGGGGAGGTAAGGAAGTTTTGTCTTGGTCTAACTCCAGCTTCTATCATAGGTATTGAGGCATTTCTAAAATAGTGGGGAGACAGGAGGGATTACCTATACTACATCACTAAGTTTGGAGCTTTGAGGAGGAAGAATGGTAAGTCTATATCAGACTTCACTAAAAGGTTCAATAAGATGCATAACAAGATCCCTGATGAGATCAAGCCAACTGAAGCCTCAACCAAGATCACATTTGGAAATGCATTTGATGTTGAATTTTCTCTCTTGTTAAGGGAGAGGAGGTCCACCACTTTTCTATCTATGCAAGAGACAACCATTAAGGTTGAGTCTAACATCCTAGCATCAGAAAAATTGAAGAACAAATCAGATGGGGACAAAAAGAAGCAGAGGGAAGATCTTCCTTCTTCTTCTAACCCAGCAGAATATTACCCAAAGCTAGATGAGATGACCCAAACCTTGAAAGCCCTGACTTCATAAATAGCTAAACTAAAATGGGTTTCCAAGAAGCCAAATAGACCATATCAAAATGTTATAAACATGAACACTAATCAATTGAGAAGGCCTAAAAATGCCCCTCAAATCATGCAGAGGGAAAGGAGGAATGTTGAATATCAAATGGTCATTCTCCCTTTTCAGAACAATGAAGTTGAGGATATCGATGAGGGTAGTGACATTGGAGATGAATCTGCAGTATTGTTTAATTAAATTGACCTATATCCTAGTCATTTAACCCAACAAGACTCTGAAATCTCTCAATTGTCAAACCAGTTTGATGATGATGGAAAGGGAGAAGAGAGTTTTCAAAGCCAGTGTTGGAACACTTTTAAAATAATAAGTATGAAACATTACCCTGTTTATTTTTACTTCATCTCAAAATTGAACTTCAATAATAAATCATTTTGTCTTCTATCCTTAACAAGTATACAAGGTCCATCGTCGATCCAACTCTCTCATCAATCGAACGGTCCCTCTTTTCTGAACATTTTGGAGCCGCCTGAATGTAAAAAAGGTCAAGCCTCTAGAGACTTGCTTCAGATTTTTGGATTTAGGAGTTTCACACTTTGGGCGTTTCATCATATAACAACTCCAAAATCTCGATATCCGAAAAGCGTTCAAAAGGTCTTAGTCATCATACACATATACCTTCCTAATATTTGACACATCATTATGAGTAGTGTCCTGTCGAAACATTCATAAAAAAATTTTGTTGACACCCAAAGCACATATATAACAAAGAGCTAAACCTGTTTTAAACAAGCTAATCTCAATTAATATTTAACTAAATAATTTCGCACTTTCGGAGTTCGGATATTTGCCATCCATTGCACTCAAAATATCACGAAGCAAGAAACCCCAAAATACTTGAAGATAATAACGATTATTTACTGGATAAAACATGATTGAAATTAATTAATCACTTCGCGATTTCACATTTCGGGGATCCTGTCTCGAGCAACTACCAAAATCCCGAGGTCTGAAAATCCGTAAAACACTTAACGATAAATGTGATTAACCAATGCGTTAATAAGGATTATATTGTGATTGATTTTTCATTGAATCGTAGCTCGGGTAAATTCAAATGTTATTTGTCAAAACTTCTAATCGCGAACCACCAGACATTAATGACATTAATAATCGATCTACGGAAATCATTTCAAAGAAGATCTTCGACCACCACCTAAATCTTTTCATTAAGGAAAGTGAATGCACCATCAGTAAATTATTTGTAACTCAACTCATTTAGGGGAAAAGGATATTGAAGTCTGATTTTCATTTGTGTTTTCACAGAAAAGCAAATTTGAGCAAGATAAGAAGTTTGTGCATTTCCTATAATAGGTAACAAATTTTTGAACTCGTGATATCATGGCTCCATGGAAAATAGCTAAACCGTCTAGTGAAAGCTCAAACCCAAACACAGACGTCTTATCAGACACGTCACCCAGAACCATAGATACTATGAAAACCTGGACGCACGTATTCAATATTCTACAATATGAATTGATCAACTGCTCAGATGATTCAGGCGACTGAAACCCAGGCTACGAGATACAAATATGTTTCTCAATCTGAGATGCATAAAATAGAAACGTGTCCTAGCCTCATACCTTAAAATGATATGATTGGTTGGGAGTTGTAAAATGTCGACCTCTCGACCAGGAGTATCTGCAATTTTCAAAAGGTTGCAGTTGGTTCATTGCTACTAGAGCATTACCAGGTAATGTACAAATTATCTCCAGTTCCCAATTACGTTTATAATGTCCCTTTCCTAATGGACTTCAAGAAAAAATAATGTGCTCAATATGGAAAGAACTTACCCGACTTGATCAAGGATTGGTGTTCACGTCCTGAGAAATTTAGAGAAAACACCCATGGTGTGTATGTTGTTGCCTCATTAGAGCCTCACATGATGTATGTATCCATGATGTTATGTCAGCTTTTCGGGAAGGAAAATTGTGCTCATTTCTTATTACCATGGGTGCCAATCATGCATACAGTAGCAAAGGGGTATTCCTTCGATTAGGCCAAAATATTATCAGGCAATTTTGTTAGGGACATCACAAAATATCGATCATTGAAAGCCAAAGGGAAACCTGCCCCATTTTACATGTTTGCTTATATTATGGATGTCGTTTGTTTCATGATTCCATTTCCTTTGATGGGATGGAGCTGGACTCCGACCAACATTGAACCAATACACTTCTATCACTCCAAGTTGTGGGAGGATAACTAGGAAAAATATTTCTTCTACGAAATCTGTAACTATGTTGTGGTGCCGATGTATATTGTTATATATGGGTTCCCACCTCCCAGGATTTTCGACAAGATAGTGACCAACCTAGGAAAAATAGAAGATTGGTACATTGAAGAACATTTCTCTTATATCATGGTTTTTGGATGTTTCATCCCTCCTCATGCCTTACCCAAGTTTCTGTCAGATCGATTGGTGTGCAGAGAGGTAGCACATCAAACTGTGTTGGGAGGAATCAGTAAAGAGATAAAGGTAGTGCAAAAAAAAGTATGGCCTGCCTTTCCTTTGCAGGTCGGTATGTTCACATTGTCATATTTTGGCCACTCAAAGGTAGAGGTCGCGGCCCTGGAAGACATTACGCTTGTTAATATTGAATTCAAGAAACATGATCCCAAAAAGATCGTGGGAAATCACATGGCTCATTACAATTTGAAAATATACGAGCATGAACACTCCCCACAGGATGAGATATTCCGAGGAGCAAGATATTATCAGGAAGTGTTGAGCCGAGTCTAAACTCTGGCTCCAGAAGAATTATGCAGGTTCTATAATTTTCAAAGACACCGAAGAATTAACTTGCCTAAATTTTTACAGGGAGGAACCCCGACATCTCTAGCCAAACAGGAAGTTGTGACCCAAAAATTAAAAACAAGAAGTTCCAGTGGATGAGACATTTAGGAAAATTTGGAGAAAACAGAGGTTATGAAACAAAGAGAAAATAATGCATCATCAAATCCAACAGATGATCAAACTAAATCTCAACATGAAGCTTTGGTAAAAAAGGGTGAAGAGAAATCATTGTCCACACTAGGAAAAATCGGCTACAAACATAGTAGGGAAACAACCATCTGTTGATATAGGCAGCCCTATCAAATCAGTCACACCTTTACAGTCCAGTAGGGGAAACCCGAATGACGAAGTCATTTTTATAGAGGATCTCACTCCTATTTCGGTTGAGGAAATGCCCCCTTCTGACTTATTCTATGGAAAGAAGAGGAGGGTTGTGGTAAAAAGAAAACGCACAAAAGGGAGGTTTCAACTATCAAGAGACACAGAGTGTTATGTGATGGTTGGGCCTTAGAGGAGGTGGAATTTGCTATGGAAGTGGCAGGCACATTGGGATATTTTGCCATGGAAAATCAATGTTCAGTTGGGAGTCTAGCAGAACAACTGAATCAGAAGGATATGCTGGTGAAACAATTGCAAAACCAAATAAAATCTGTGGAATGGAGTGTGATAAATGAGATGAATAAGGGTTTTGAGTAGATCAGAGCCTTTAATAGGTAGGAAATCCAGCAACTTAAAATGAGTCTTGATGAAATGCATAAAAATTCACAATCAATGAGAGAATTGGTCATTCGACAGGAAGAGTTGGTTAAACAACTATAGGCTAAAATAAACTTGACTGAGAACATAGCAAAGGATATGGTGATTTTCCAAGCCCAGGAAATAGAGGTGCACGAGAAGCTAGACTCAGCCCAGCAAAACCTTCTGACTAAAGTAGAAGTTGTTCAAAAATATTATCAGATGGCAGACCATTGTTTAAATAACATTCACCTAAAGGAGAGAGAGGCCATTGCATCTTGAGTTACATTCCAGGAGGTCATTTTATCAACAACAAAGGATGAATTAGCCAAGGCCACTAGGTTGTCTCTTTCAGAGAAAACTCGAGGTGATATAATATTGAAAACCTGGGAGGCCAATTTAGTTGAAAGTAAAAGGTTACCCTGGGAAGTGAAGAAAGCTTGTGAAGAAGCTTGTTCCTCACTCGACAAAGAGTCACTAGACATTGAAATAGACAGTATATTTGAAGCCCTCAGGAGAATTGATATTGCAAGGAATCAACTTCATTCCAAGACGAGCTTGGAAGAATATCGTGCCACAATCCTACAATTGAAACAAATTGACATTATCCAAATTAATAAGTGGATAGTCAATCCTAGTATGTGGCTACAGTCTATATCTTTAGAAGCTAGGAGAATGGAAGATAGGTTGTCTCACATAGAAAATAAGTTATATACTTTTGAGGCGAATGACACAACAGAGCCTTCTAGGTTGGTGGTGTAGTTCATAGGCAGATGTGTTTAGTGTGTAGAGCAAGGAAAAGCCAGCACATCTGAAAAAAAATGATACAACGTGTGCATATCATTTACACGGGTCATGATTAGAGGCTAATTTTTTCTGAGCTGGAGGACAAGAAGAAGAAATGTCTTTTCCAGTAGGCGAAGAGACGGAGAAGATGCAAATGAAACTCTTCAAATTTCACAAATTGTAATATTTACTATTTTTGAATTATGATAATTCCAACCTCCTAGGGTTGAGATCATTTTTGTATAAATACATAGTTTCAAGACTTAATATAGGTTGCTTCTTTCCGAATGTAATAAAGAGAACTCCCCTTTTGTGAGAATTAATACAAGTGAAGACAGGGATTCCAATTTTTGTGCAGTTTGAGTTATGTTTTCCTCTTGTA
>CBVK0101130863.1:0-11527 GCA_900067695.1 Picea abies | reverse complement strand
CCTTCTTCACTTTTGACCTTTGAAGATTCACCTAGAATCAGTCTCTTCCGTTCGAAGTAATCCTCATAAAGAACCTTCACCATCTCCGACATGGCAAAGAAAGTCTTTCGAAACTTTTTCTCTTCATGAGAAAGTCCCTCTTCCAATGTCATATTCTCACTTTGAGAAGTTCTCTTTATCGATCCAATCTCAGGATTCTCTTCAACAAGATCACCTTCACCATGATTAATCCTTTCCATGGTAATCATACAAACTCAAAAACCATCTGTCAACTAGCTCTGATACCACTTGATCTGAAAAGATCTTTTAAAGACAGTGGTTGAGTTTTTAAAGCACGTGTTTATAAACCATTTATGAATTTGATGAAAGAGGAAGAATTTAAATAATCATGGCAATCATAAAGAAATATACAGATTTGGAAATAAGCATGAATAAACAACAAACCATAAACAACAAAGTTGATAACAGAGTTCGACAATCTTGCCTACGTCTTTGGGCCTTTGTCTCAGTGGGTGAGGATTTCTTATTTCTATTCAAAGATTTAAAAGTACATCATAAAAGTGCCAAAAGGATTATAATATGATCTGGTTGTGTTCTACCAGATCTCAAGAACCCAAATTTTTTTTTGGCACCGAAAACGGATGAACGAAGCTCCCAGAAATGGCCTGCAAAGTTTCTCTCCTCAATGGATTCCCTGCATAAAAATGGCTTTGTCACTTCAATTATTCAACATTTTCCTATTCTGAAACTCCTCCCATGGATTCAAGAACCTATGGTTTATATCAGCTTGAATTCATCAACAAACTCCCAACTTCCACCCAAGATCTGGCCTAAAAAAGGGCTCCAGATCCCCCAATATTAGCCAAAATCTCTCAAATCTGGCCGAAAAATCAATAAAATCTTTATTATATACTTACAAAACCCAAAATTGGGAAAAATGCAGGCACATCCCCCAAAATACAAACTCCTGGTCATATGGGCACTCTCCATGTGGCCAAACTCTAGGTTGGCATGCTGGCCCCTGGTCTTTAGCCCCTAAATTTCGACCCTCGGTCACATGTGTGGCCATATGGCCTGGTTCTAATGCTCCATACACCCTTAAAAGTTTACCCCATTGGTCATAAGCATATTTTTATGTGCCTTGGTTGATAGGCTATCCCAACCAACCAGGTGCTAACCCCAACAACTCTGTGCTATAGTTCGAGTCATATGGTGATGGCCATCTGCAAAAAGACTGGGCCAAAACTCTACGCCAAAGTAAGCAGTGTGGGCATGTGGTGGAGGCATATGAAAACGAGTTGAACCGGGGGCTAACCACCAAGTCATACCCATGCCAACAGTTAAGATCTAGTTCACAAGGCAATGGTCATATGGTTGTTTGCGTCGGGGGCTGTGGCTAGGCCCCAACCCTTTTCTCCGTGGACTGTACATTGAAACTAATTCAAATATTTATTTTAGACTTTAGTAGTTAAGACCCATCATGGGCAGGCTGGTAGCTCGGCCCTGCCAAGTCACTCACCACTCGGACCATAGGTCACGGGTTCAACTCCTCGGGAGTCCATACCATTTTGCAACCACCGACCAATGGAGGGGTGCCACGTGGCAACCCATGACTAGGCCACGTGGCACCATGTTATTCACCCAAATAAATGCCAAGTGTCAAATTCAGATTCATCCACCTGCAGCTACCTATGTGTCTGCCCAGTCAATTCCACTATACCTTCCAATTCACTATACAACTATATGACCTGTACAATCAGCTACCACATCAACATTGTATGGACTGTACAATCAACATTTTTTTTGCCTGATTGATGAAACAAACAAAATGTGATATCTTTCGCATACCAAGTCTGTTTGAGCCTATTCAAGTTGCGTTGGGTTCGTATCGATGATGCCTACGCACACATCCAATTTGAAGCCATTCTGAGCACTTTGTGTTTTAGGCCTTCCTAGACCCATTTTGGTTCTTGAATCCATTCTAGATCAATAATGGACGATTTGATGGATTGTTTGAGTGGATCTAGTTATTTTTCCAAGACAAAATTGAAAAGTGGTTATCATTAGATAAGGATGAGAGAAGGGGATGAATGGAAAACNNAAAAGTGGTTATCATTAGATAAGGATGAGAGAAGGGGATGAATGGAAAACAACATTCAAAACAAATGAAGGGTTGTTTGAGTGGCTTGTTATGCCCTTTGGTTTAACTAATGCTCTAAGTACATTCATGAGATTAATGAATGAAGTACTCAAAGAATTTATTGGGAAATTTGTAATTGTTTATTTGGATGATATCTTAGTCTATAGTAAGACTAAGGAGGAATATTTGAGACACTTGAAGTTGGTGTCGAGGATATTACAACAAGAAAAGATGTTGATAAATTTGAAGAAATGTTCTTTTATAAAGACAAAACTTGTGTATTTAGGGTTTGTGATATCTTCAAATGAATTGAAGATGGATCAAGAGAAGGTGAGGGATATAAAGGATTGGCCTTATCCAAGAAGTGTGTTTGAGGTAAGAAGTTTCCATGGGTTAGCAAGTTTTTACAAAAAGTTTATCATGAATTTTAGCAGTATATGTGTATCCATAGTGGATATAATAAAGAAAGAACATGGATCCATTGACTGGAAAAAATAAGATGAGAAAGGATTTAGACTATTAAAGGAGAAGATAACAGAAGAAACCGTCTTGATTTTTCCATATTTTAGGAAGAATTTCCAAGTCGAATCCATTAGTGAAGTTTTAGGCCAAGATGATAATCTTGCTACTTATTTCAGTGAAAAGTTGAATGATGTTAAGAGGAAATATTCAAATTATTATATAAGGAATTTTATGTTATAATTCAAGCCTTGAAAAAGTGGAGGAATTATATTATACCAAAAGAGTTTATTTTGTATAATGAAAATCATGCTTTGTAGTTTATAACTAGACAAGAGAAGCTGAATCAGAGACATGCCAAATGGGTAGAATTCATGTAGAATTTTACTTTTGTTATTAAGCATATTAGTGGGAATGATAACAAAGTTGTAGATTCTTTGAGAAGGATATGTTTGATCTTGCAGGAATTCCAAGTGGAGACTTTGGGGTTTGAACACCTCAAGGAAATGTACAAGGAAGACCCAGATTTCAAGGAGGCTTATGAAGCTTGTGAAAATCCTTTGATTAGGGATAGAATCCAATGGATGGAGTATATTATCTAGGACAGACTATTATTCAAATGAATCCTATTGTGTATCCCAAAATGCTCAATGAGGGACAATTTGTTGAAGGAAAAACATAGTGGAAGATTGGATGAACATTTTGGCCATGATAAAACATATGCACAATTGAGTTATTCATACTATCAGCCAGGCACAAGGTCTATTGTGAAGAATTTTGTGGAAAAATGCAAAATTTGCCAATATGCTAAAGGAAAGCAGCAGAACATAGGGTTGTACCAACCATTGTCTATTTGAGACAAGCCGTGGAATGCTATAAGTATGGATTTTATTCCAGGATTGCCAAGAACCCAGAGGGGAAATGATTCAATATTTGTGGTGGTTGCTAGATTTTCAAATATGTCACACTTTATACCATGTCACAAAACCAGTGATGCTACTCACATAGCGAATTTTGTTTTCAAGGAGATTGTGAGATTACATTGATTACCCAAGGGTGTAGTCTCAGATAGAGACACAAAATTTGTGGGACATTTTTGAAGGAGTTTGTGGAAGAAGCTGGGGACAAATTTTTCTTTTAGTTCAACATATCACCCTCATAAATATGGAGAAACTGAGGTAGTGAATAGAAGCCTAGGCAATGTGCTAAGTAATTTGGTAACTGAACATAACAGTCAGTGGGATCAAATTCTGCCTCAAGCAGAGTTTTCATATAATGACTCACCAAACAGAAGCACTGGTTAGAGTTTGTTCTAGAGAGTGTATGGAATGCACCCAAGAGGAATTTTAGAATTGAGATATTTAGGACAAGATGAATATCAAGGTTCAAGAGAAAAGGATTTCGCTGTAGAAATACAAAAATTTCGTGATCAAATCAAAGGACAACTACATGATAGAAGCCATAGATACAAGAACATGATAGATCAGAGAATAAAAGAGGTTAATTTTGAGGTTGGAGACCAAGTATGGGAACATATGAGGAAAGAAATATTTACAATAGGGAAATATAATAAACTGAAGGTGAAGAAGATAGGACCTTGTAAAATCCTCATAAAATTTACTACAAATGCTTATGAAATTGAACTACCAAAGGATATTGGAATTTCAACAATATTTAGTGTAGCAAATTTGTATCCTTACAAGATGAGTGACAGAGAAGAAACATATGAGAAAAAGAATATTTAGTGGAATCGACAGATGCCCGTAGTAGAGAAGCTTCAAATAGAAGAGATCTTAGATAAAAGAATTGCTAAGAGAACTAGAAGAAAAATTTACGATGAATATTTGGTTAATTGGAAGAATCATCTAACAGAGGATGTCAGTTGGATAACTAAAGTAGACATCCAAAAGCATGGAAAATAAGTTGAGGATATCATGCACAAGAGTCCATGAATATTTTGTCCAGAGGACTATGATGCAGGAGAATCATTGTCATCATGTAATGAGGTGCAGTGGAGAGTGACTCAACATCCAACGCAATGCACTTTAACTGGTTTGTATCCCGAGGAGGGAGCGTCACTTTATTTTTGTGACATTTTTAATTAAATATCCCATGAGATATTCAAGCTAGATCCTTTGTATATGCTCTAGGAGATTGTAATTTCCTTTAATGCTTGTAGGATTGTACATATTTTGAGCACTGATTCATATCTGAATTGTAATTGTTCATTTATTGTAATAATCTTAGTAGTAGGACGCTTTTAATTATGACAAGAAAACACTAGAATAATCTAGAGGGAAGGATCAAGAAGCCCCTTCATGTATAAATAAATGTAATTTATGCCCAAAAAAGGATGTTGAAAAGAAGTTGGAAGTTGTTATTTTGTCGTTGAAGGTTGTTGAAGCCCTTTGTAAATTATTGTTGATGAAATATATAAAGAAGGAATTTCTCACACATTTATATGACTATGAATCTATTTATCCTTGAGTGATTGGAAGAATTTTATGTTGTTTACCTATGTGTCTTATGTGTGTATGCCTCCAAATGGTTGGTTGAATGAGTCCTTGAATTAATTTATAGGTTTCAATTGTTTCTCTTCTGAAATCTTGGTGCAAGGAGTGCACAGTTCCAACGCAAGGAGTGCAGAGAACAAACCATCTACAGGTTTAGAAGCTCATGAAATATAGTGTAAGTTTTCACAGAGCGAGCGCAAGGAGTGATCCTACACTCACAATAGTGTAAAATCTTAGAGGAGAGACTGAATGCGAGGAGTGCACGGAGCCAACACTTTTCTAAGTTTTGATAAAGCTCAAGAGAGATACGCAAAGAGTGTGTCGGTGACTTTCAAAAGTCCTAAGCTCCGGAGAGAAGCGCAAAGTGTGCTTAGAGTTCAAGTCAGTCAAATGATGAAGCTCAAGGAGGGATAGCAAGAGTAATTCCCCAAGAGTAGAAATTTATTTTGGTTAAGGCCGAGTGGATAAGATTTATTTGGGAGAAGTCATAATCCCTCATAGTCATTTGACCCAGGAGAAGGAGCACGGTTGTTAATCCCCAAGTCCTTTGGACTTCGTTGCTCCAACAGTTTTAAGATTTTTTTGACAAGAGATCCTTGAAGCTTTGAAGTCACAGGGTGAATCTACATCATAGATCGGTGGGTGAGTATGAACCATCGGTTCCCCGAGTGGTTTGGTGATTCAACACTCTGAGTGAAGTTGGTCATTGTTGCGTGGAGTGGAGAAAGTCCCGAAGTCCTAAATTCCATGGTATATCCTGATCGTTAGTTGATGGGTAAACATGGACTGTAGATTTACGAGTTGTTCAGAATTCAGATATTCGGGAGAGTGGAGTGTTGTATTCAGTGAATCCCCTGGAATGCCTAAGTACTAGAGCTCTGGATAGCACCATTTGGTTAGCGCACGGTTCTAGACCGAGGTTAAGGGGAGATTCTGCCAGAGAAAATGGGCTAGCATCTAAGGCTTGATTCTGAGGAGAAAAGAGGATAAGTATTAGGAACCTGGCAGGTCTTGCATGCATACTTGCATAAGTTAAGAAAAGGGAGATGTTAAGAACCAAATATCAATATAGCATAGAAAATCCTCAGAAAAAGTACTTAACGCCTTGAAAAAGAGATAATTTCAGATAATAAGATGAAGGATAGAAGCCCATGGATGGAGTACCTAATCTAGGAAGCCTTACTGTTCAAAGGGAGTCAGTTATGTATTCTATATGTTCAATGAGGGACATGTTTTTGAAGGAGAAACAATATAGGGGATTGGATGGACATTTTGGCCATGATAAGAAATATGCACAGTTGAGTTATTCATACTATTGGAGAGGCATGAGGTATGATGTGAAAACATTTGTCGAAAAATGCAGAATTTTCCAGCATGCTAAAGGAAAGCAACAAAATACAGGGTTGTACCAACCATTCCCTATTCCAAACAGGCCATGGGATGATATAAGTATGGATTTTGTTATGGGATTGCCAAGAACCCAGAGGGGGAATGTGTATCAACCATTTCCTATTCCAAACAGGCCATGGGATGTTATAAGTATGGATTTTGTTATGGGATTGCCAAGAACCCAGAGGGGGAATGATTCAATTTTTGTGGTAGTTGACAAATTTTCGAAGATGGAACATTTTATACCATGTCACAAAAAAAGTGATGCTACTCACATAATAAATTTGTTTTTCAAGGAGATCATGAGATTGCATGGAATGCCTAGGAGCATAGTCTCAGATAGGGACACAAAATTTGTGGGACACTTTTGGAGGACTTTATGGAGGAATCCGTGGAAAAACTTGTCTTTTATTTCATCATATTACCCTCAGACAGATGGCTAGACTGAGGTAGTGAATAGAAGCTTGGGAAATTTGCTGAGAAGTTTAGTAATTGAACATCATAGTTAGTGGGATCAAGTTCTTCCTCAAGAAGAATTTGCATATAATGATTCACCAAACATGAGTATTGGTAAGAGCCCATTCCAGATAATATATGGAATGGGCCCCAAAGGAATTTTTGAATTAAGATATTTGGGACAAGCTAAATTTTGGAGTGTAGGAGCAAAAGACTTCACTTCAAAAATGCAGAAATTGCATGAACAAATCAAAGGCCAACTGCAAAATAACAACCAGAGATACAAGGAAAGAGTAGATCAAAAAAGGAAAGAGGTAAATTTTGAAGTTGGAGACTAGGTTCTAGCACATATGAGGAAATAAATATTCACACGAGGGAAATATAAGAAAATGAGGCTGAAGAATATAGGACCTTGTAAAATCCTTAGAAAATTTTCTGCAAATGCTTATGAGATTGAGTTGCCAGAGAACATTGGAATTTCCCCGATTTTTAATGTAGAAGAATTATATCCTTATAGAGGTGATGGCACAAGAGAAGAAAATGACCAGGAGGAAGGTCTATTACGAATACTTAGTCAAATGGAAGGACCATCCAATAGAAGATTCTAGTTGGATGACTGAAGCAAAAATTCATAAACATGGAAAGGGATTTGAGGAGCTCATGGACATGAACCCATGAATATTTTGTCTAGGGGAGTATGATGTAGGAGCATCACCATCATCATTTAATGAAGCATGGTGGAAGGCAACTCAACATATAGTTAAAGAACATCACATTAACTGGTTTGGATTCCAAGGAAGCACAACATTTAAAACCTTTGTAATTAACTAGTTTGAAACCTTTGTAATTAAAGATCCCTTGAGATCTAAAGACTAGAGCCATTATATGTACATCTAGAAAGTTGTAATTGTCTTTAATGTTTGAATATGTCATATATTTTGAGTGTCGACTCGTATATGAACTTGTAAATGAGCATTTACTGTAATAAGATTAGTGATAGGATTGTCTTTATTGAGATGTGAAAGCACTAGAATATTCTATAGGGAAGGCTCAAGAATCCAATTCATGTATAAATCAATGTAATCTATGCTGAAGGAAGTTGTTGTTGGAATGAAAAAGAATACTCTCAAATTTCCTGAGAGAAGACTATAAAATTTGTTTCTTCTCTTTTTGGAACTGAATAGATACTGTGTTATTGTATTTTTGCATCTATGTGTGTGGATGATGTCTGTTTACTAAATGAGTTTATCATTCTGATTAAGTTTCAATTTTTTCTCTTCTGGTAGTCTTTGTGCAAGGAGTGCATAGTGCCAATGCAAGGTTTGCAGAGGTCACCCCTTTACGGGTTTATAAGCTTAGGAGAGACAACGCAATTTTGCACAGAGCAAACATAAGGAGTGTGCAGGTGACTTTTAAAAGTCCTAAGCTCAGGAGAGTTAGCGCAAGGAGTGCACAAGCCCATAAATTTTTAAGGGTCAAAATCTCAAGAGAGACGCGAAAGTGTGCACTAGGGTTCACTTCATCAAAGTGGACGAAGCTCAGGAGAAATAACGAGTGTGAGGTTTCAGGAAGGAACTCAAGCAAGTGGAGAATTCCTTCACTGAAGAAGAGTCTTCATTAAGTCTTGAGCCCTTCAGACTTCACCACTTCAACAGTTTGCAATAGTTAGAATTTGTCAGGAGCCCTGAAGCTTCGAAGCCCAGACTTAATCTTAGTCATAGGTTCGGTGGATAATAGAGAGCTATAGATCTGCGAGTTATTAGGGATTTGACACTCCGGGTGATTTGGTCGTTATTTAGTGGAACAAAAAATTTTCTGAAGCCCTTAGCCATGAAATCATTGTCAACAAAAGATCATGCAAGGGAGGAATATCCCTGTCTGTTGTCCGATCAAGTCTTAACTTTGACGTTGGAGAAGTGGAAGGATAGGGTAATACCTATGCCTATCATTCAAGTCACTTTATGACTAGATTCAGCCAATAGTAGCTCCGATGAATTGGAGTGGATTGTCACATTGGGTAAATATCCCGGAGCCTCGAAGCCGAAGAAAACGTAGACTGTTGATCAAAGGAGGAGTGTGGATCATTAATCCTTGAACTCTTCGGGAACTCGGTGGTTTGGATATTTGGGAGAAGTCTGTTTTCAAGGTTGGAGTAGAGGAACTCCAGAGCACCGGAGTCCAGGAGTGTCAAAAAACCTTTTCACTAAGCGCTTGGTCCTAAGTCATGGTCATATGCATGAGTCACCAGGAGAAAAGGGATCCCCATGGATTTGAATTTCGTGCCTGTTTATTGAGTAGCTTGTGGGTGAAGAGAAGAAATTTTGGGGTCTGTGTGATCCCGAAAGCTAATTCGGCTCCACTGAGAAATGATCCTAGACCAGGAGGTCGCAATGCCAACCCATGGCCTTGATGTTTACATTATTAATCTCTAATAACAAAGATCCATAAAATTATATTTGCATATGATACATTATATTTTTCAATCATTCAATATTAATGTCATAGACATTCAAAACTCCATAAAATTATCATTCATTCATCTAACTTCTTCTTCAAACACACAAAAAATCTAGTTGATAGTTCATTTATAAGATTATATTTTTTTTGAAATTCGACAGTTATGCATCTATAATTCGACGACATTCTTTTTTTTTAAGCGTCAGTGGGCCGTGGTCAGTTAGTTGACCATCTGTCAGTGATCCGACTTCTACGACTTTCAGCTCAATGGATGGGTCGTCGATCATTCTTCCCCTAGAGCCGTTGGATATCCAAATCCTATAGGATTCGAATCTATGGGGTGGTTGTCGGATGCAAACTTTATGGAGTCGGATATCTGACGTCACTATATATATTTTTAAACTAAATTAAAAACAAATTTGGCTGGGATATCCGACTCCTATGGGTGTTGGACCTATGGCGTAGCCGTCAGACACAAACTTCATGGAGTCAAATATCTGACGACATTGTCTTGTTTAAAAAAAAAAAAAAATTGGACTCCCCACAGATTTCTATCAGGTCTCCTAACAAAATTGATAATCATGATATTACATCAACCATTCAAACTAAAGTATTGGAGAAGTGTAATAATAAGATACATATTTAAAATACAATATTGTTTATTTATTTATTATATTTTTTGAATAAATGCTTCCTTTAACTATCAAAATGAACAATATCTACAACACATTTTATACAAAAAGGGTGGGTCACCAAAAAGCAACCAAGCAAAGAGTCCAAAAAACTTGTTTTGCGTAAGACACTATCAGATGAAAAACAATAGTAAAAAAATTGCCTTGATTAAACCACTCAAAATTGCCATGAGGCCATGACACAACAAAATCCATAACTTGACCAAATGGCTTAAACAAAGAAGTAGGGATCTAAGCAAGAACTAGATCAATACTTGAACCAAGGGGTGGGTCATTCTTAGAAGGCGACAACCCTCAACCCTTGAAAGCAAGCTCAACATTTGGGAAGATAGGCTTTGAATGGTCATTCCTTTTTTTAGGCTTAGGGTTTTTGAACCTCAAAAAGGGCAAGGGGCATTGCATGAAACTTATCATCAATGGAAAAAGGTCGAAAAAGCACATTGTTATGCCACTCTTGATGTTCCCTAACTAGACAACCCACATGATGTTGAGGGAAAGATGAACAATGAGACTAGATAGATCTGGCAGGGGTATTTACTATTAGTTGAAGGCTCCTTGCTCATTCTACAAAGAACTAGTTCAACATGTTTTTTCTTGAATTGCGTTGAAATCTATAGATGAAAGCTAGATAAAATTAGTGCAACATCATACCAAGAGAACCTCTTGTCATATTTTACCTCCTTAGATAATAATTTATTTCTTCTTTTCCAAATAAATTATAGAATTTTAGAATGAAGAATCTACTAAAGCTCAAAATTCTATGGCCCAAGAAATCCTATCACCTAGGAGGGATGCTTTCTAGGGGATCTAGGCTAGGAGGACTTTACTACATAACATGTATACCCAACCCTAGGGTGATTGAGCATTATCACAATACCAAAACACATGCTTGAGAGTTTCCTTCCTTCAATAGATATGGCATTTAAAATGATCAATTCCCAAATGTGGAACTTTGTGGCCAAGAGAAAGACCTCCCATCATGAGGGACCACACAAAGATTGTTTTTTTTGGCTCTATAATAGGATTTCATAGTGAGGGAATGTCTTTTTTGGCTCTATAATAGGTTTTCATAGTGAGGGAATCTAAAAGAGTTAGGTCCTCTGCTTCAAATGAAGGCACTAGATCTTATTAATCCTAGCATCAGTGTTGGATTGTGGGCATAACCATCGATATCCATCATTTGGTTTATATTGTTTAAAGGCTTTGAAGAAATTCCAATGCCAATCCATGACTAGGCCAAAGGGTCTCACAAGTCAATCTCAATGGGAATATTGTTTGGAATAATGCTTGTAAACTTATCTAAGATCCACTACGATGTATCAGTGAGCTTAAATTCATCTTTCAAAATATACCAATGCTTCTAGTCTTTGGCTTGGTTGTTAAATAAATCAATTATTTTTTGGACATCTTTTTTGAACAAG
>CBVK0101130783.1:0-10590 GCA_900067695.1 Picea abies | reverse complement strand
AGAGGGAAAACCCAGTGGGAACAAAATCCCCCTTCAAAAATATGTTGCTAAAAAGAAAAGAATGCTAACATGTTTAGTTGTTAAGTTGATGTATCCCTCACTCCTATAATGTCCCTCAATGAGACAAACTTTTGTTTGGTAAAAGTATTTGTGAATATTTCTTCCACCTACTCTGAATATGGACAAAATTGCATACCAATGATTCCATCCTAAATATTTCCTCGAATAAAGTGAATATGAACCTCGATGTGCTTGGTATACTACCTCTGAATTAGGTCTCTACATAGAGTGAGATTACTCTAGTTATCACACCATATAACTATCGGATGATGAAAATGAACTACCAACTTTGTAAGAAAGTGCTACAACCAAATATCCTGAGTAGTAACATTCATTGCACCTATGTACTCTACCTCTATTGATGATAAAGAAAATTTTGATTTATTCTTACTCGACCAACAGATAGGTCATGATCTAAGGTAGAAGACATATCCTGAAGTGGACTTACGATCAATGTTATCTCTTGCCCAATCTGAGTCTGTGTAACCAACAAGATCCAAGGAATATCATGTTGGATAGTGTATACCAAAACTAGTAGTATCCTTGACATATCTGAGAATCATCTTTTCTACCTTCCAGTGAATCTCATGAGGCTCCTGCATTTACCTATAAACTAATCCAACGGCATAATAGATTTATGTTCAAGAATGTATAAGGTAGAGAATACTCCCCACCAACTATCAATATCTAGTATAATCAACCAAAGGTGATGCACCGACATCATGTAGTCTAACCCATGACTAAAAGGGTGTTGGAGATGGCTTGTAATATGTCATCTGAAACCTATAAAGTATATCTATGTCATAATTGGACTGATACATATTGATTCCTGAATAATTTTGGCTAATTTCAAGACCAAGAAAGTAATGTAATAGTCCCATATTTGTCATAGAAAACTTGTCATGCAAAGAGTTCTTCACTATAGCAATGCAGGAGGTTGAGCTCCCTGTGATGAGTAAATCATATACATATATAAATATCAGTAGAAGTGAATCTATTTTCTTCATAATATACATATTATGATCCGATCTACATCTAATAAAACCTCTAGAGAGAAGATAAGAGTCCATTTTAGCATACCATGCCTGACGTGCTTGCTTAAGTATGTACAATGACTTTATCAACCTACAAAATAATGATGGATCCTAAAAATATCCCTATGGATACTCCATATATATCTCTTCTTTAATATCTCCATGCAATAATGCATTCTTCACATATGTATGGTGTACCTCCCACTTTCTAGCTGCTGAAATAACTAGAGCTAATTGAATGGATCAATATTGGCAATTGGTGCAAAATTCTCCTCATAGTCAATGCATTGTACCTATTAGAAACCTTTATCTAATAACCTAGACTTATAATTTTTAATGTATCCATCAAAAACCCTCTTTTTATTGAAAATCCACTTGCATCTAACAAGCTTCTTGTTGGATGATAGAGGAACCAACTCCCATGTGTTGCTCTCTATCACATAATTGTACATGTCTTTCATATATTCCTACCAATGGGGGTTTCCTTTATCCTCTTCATAAGAATGAGGATCTGATACAAGTACCATATAATGATAAATAGGAAACAATTTATCCATGGTATTAAAATCTTGCGGAGGATCCACAAAATCAGATTTGGTTCTCTGTGGATCAACATTATTGTTGGGCCTCAAAAATGTCCTATCTTCATCCACATTTCCCTTCATTATTCCTTACCTTTCATCATCCCATTAACCTTTTATCATACCATTTCCATACATACATGTGGGTTTCTCCTTATTATTTTCCATTGTATTCATTTTAGTATTATAAGTGAATTTATGATTAAATCTTAGAAAAATGACATATTTTCATTATATATCAAGGTTGGATGAGTTTGATGATGTGTGTAGGCATATGTGAATATTTCAACAAAGTCAAATATTACCACCTAGCCTCAAATTCGAATTTCATCTTCAATCTTTGAAGATTTGAAGAATATTTGGGACAATCATTCAAGAATATTCAAAGGAAAAGATCATGGAGATTTTGATAGGATATCTTATCCAAGGTATGAGTGGAGGATTTGAAGGAATAAGTTGAGAGAATAGTGGATCTATAATTATGACACTCTTCAAGACTTTCATATATATAAGAGAGTGCTCTCTCTTCATGGAGGGGGAATTAGAAATCATGTTATTCATTATTGGGGATGTAATTCATAATTTAGTCTTGTAATTGGGAGAAGGGGATTCTTCTCTTTGATTCTTAGATTTGTTATTCTTTCATGCTTTGTCATTTGAATCTTGTAATATAATTTGAGATTGATATATTGTGTGAGCTCACATATGTATTTTGTCATTCAACTCTTCACATGTTGTATTGTCTTTCCCTTATGCAATTTTGATGCTTTCCTAGATTAATTTCATTTCAGCAATTTAGATTAGATTACTTCTACTTCAGTCCTGCATATATAGTGTGTGTGATTCGTAAGACTACGAACCTTGGATTGAAAAATTAAATATTTGGGAAAATACTACAACGAAATTAAACGACAATACTTCCGCCTAACATTTTGGCGTTGTTGTCGGGGAAGCACGATGGATTGAAATTTAGTTTGATTTCCTGCAAGTGTGTCTACATGTGTTGGTAAGAGGTCATAGAAGCTACTTGAGTGGAGACTCCTCATGTTCTCCCTGCTAGTTCTAGAGTGTGAATTTCAACTTACGCAAATTTCATTTTTCGCAAGTGTGAACTTCAATTGTAGAAAGTGTGTTTTCTGCAACTGTGGAGAGTATGTGTTTCAGCAAGTATGATTTTTAGTTTTGTTATTTTGATTTGGGTACTATAAGAACTCTTTTTTCAATATGTTTTAACAATGAGTGTCATATTGGAACTAATCACTCAGATCCTCGTGAAAGTCAGGATCTCCTCTTCTCTGGAAGAGGAGATCTTGATAGCAATTAAAGATTCAAACACTCCTCCAGCAACAAACAAGGATTCAACATCTGAAGAACCTTACATATTTGATGACGAACAATAATTCAAGTAGGAGATTGAGGAAGATGAAGAGGAGTTACAACAAGATCTGAGCGAGGCAAAATGTTTCTATGAAATTATTATCGAACAATAGTTCCAGGTAAGCACTTGATTAGATAAATTTTATTTCTTAGTTAGTTTGCTGTTACAACAACAAAATCCGTTTATTCATGTAAATTTCTATCTTTCATTTGAAAAATTGCACATGAATATATTTTTGTTACTGTTGTGTGCTTGGCTCCATTGGAAGTTTGACTACACATAACTAATCTTTAAGTTTAAGTTATCATAGAGTAGGTAGGCTAACGAATAAAACAACGTTTTTGCTCTAATGTTTTTTTTAATAAGTATTCTTTCCTCTGCGCTTCGTGCGATCACGAGGATCAGAAAATAGGGATGATTTGGATTTCAACAATGAGTTTTCTTGCAACATGCTTAACATTAAACACAATAAAACCAAAATTTTTCTATGCTGATACAGCGAAAATTTTACATGTTGTTACAGCGAAAATTTTCGTTGCTACAGCATGCTGATACAACAAAAATTTTACATGTTGTTACAGTGAAAATTTTCGTTGTTACAGCATGTTGATACAACAAAATTTTACATGATGTTACAACATGTTGAAACAGTGAAATTTCTACATGCTGGTACAACGACATTTTACATGTTGTTTCAGCGAAATTTTACTTGCTGAAATAATGATCTTTTTACTATCGCAATGATTGAACAGTGTCACACCAGCTCTCTTGTTGTTTTTCACTTTTTGGATGAACTTTGTGTGTCATTTTGAAATCGATTGAACCATGTCTTCTTGGTCTATTTTATTTCTGGTTTGAGCCACCATCCTTTCACCTCGATATGGAATAAAATCTGCAACAATACAACAACATGATCATTTAGATTGAAGTCTTCACATCTACCAAATCTGCAAATTTAAGGTGCATTGTTCGGCTCAGGCCAAGAAGAAGAAAAAAATAATAAATTACTGAACTAAGATTCGAATTGATTGAATTGTGCTTCATGTCTAGCTTACTAAACTTGCAAATGATAGATCTAAAACATTTCCCCATCACATCTTGAATTAAAATCTTAAATATGAAGAAATCGGCCAACTCAATGTTAAATCCTAGTTTTCAAAAAAAGATGAGAATTAGAGTACACGACTAAGTATAAGATGAACTCTTCTCTTTTTAGCATCTTTAGAAATTTAGGATTTACTCCTAGATTCTCATTTAAGCATCATATAAAAAATTAGATATTCTGATATGCACAGAATCTTGATTGTGCAAAGTATTGTTGCATAAAATCACTAATGTTCAATCGCGAATTTTATGCACAACAGTTTCCTGAGCACACAGTTCCATAAGTGAAGCCTTCATGACTAAATCGCAACTGAATTCCACTATTCTCTTAAGCCTGATTCTCTTCGAATTATTCACCCTCTTTTTGGCATTTTTAACTGTTGGAATTACTCAAGTAACAAGAGGAAATATCTCAATAATCGTTTTGTTTCCGAGAAACTTGCAAATCCTAAAGTATTAGAATCCACGTAGCATCATGACATTAAAAAACAACCATATCTTTAAAGGGATGAAGAGGTTTATCACTACCCAAACCTATGCCACATGGGAAGGAGCTCAATTTCATAGCGATTCTGAAATAAGATTAAATACAACTCCTTGTTATTCCAATCAGACTAGTTTTTGGTGCTACTTGTGCAGTCGGTATTCGGTGTCGTAAGTTGATGGCTCAGTGTATTGATTCTTTTATGTTTTGAATATTCCCACATGAATAAACAAGGTTGAGGAAATCACACCTTCTTGGCGACCGAAATACGTTTCCCATTTTCTATTTTTCTTAATTATCGAATCTGGAAATTGTGCACTACTTCCAATCTCTTATTGCAGTTGAGAGATATGGGAACTAGTTTTGGCCGACATACTACCACGAATGGGAAAGAATGGAGCTTGAAAATGCAAATCCTTCTAGTCTATCGCATGTGCATACCATGCATTTATTTTCAGTTGATTGATTGATCCATCAAATGCAGGTTAATAAGAACCGGGAGGTGTCTGCATTATGAAATTAGAATTTTGGTGTTTTACACACTAAATTATTCAGCAGAATTGTCCACAACATTAGCCACATCACATGCACATACATCATGCTATGTTGACACTAGCAACATTCTTGGAAATTTATGTAGCAATCTCCAACGATTGAAATAAAAAGAGGTTCTGAGTACACCTGATACGGATGCTCACTTTTGAAAAGGACGCAGTCACAATGCCAATTAGTCATGATAGGTCTGTGTTTCACTGTTGGGTTGTAGTAACCTTATTGTTCTGGATTCTTCCCAAAACTAGTTGCCTACCTCCCTCTCAGACGTTCAATTCCAAGTGCATCATCGACCATTGCATGTGCAACTTCAACTTCTTATCTACACATTGTTGTATCAAGTATCGGATACCACGCTTTCCAATTTCTGAGTTATATATCAGGGCCATGCTCATCGCACTAGACGCAAACTTACTGATAACTGTTTATGGGTCTGCCAACCCATCCACATTGCCAAGCGCCTACGTACATCTAGCACAAAATATTAGGCATTATCAACACATAATCGCCAATTTAAAAAAAAAAAACATCTTCTTGATGCTCAACCATTAAGAAGTTGTTTTGGTGCTCAAGCATGGAGGTGAGAAGGTACACTAGGTTACAAGGATACAAAATGATTGCGTAGGAAATCAACGAGATCCATGATGATTTGTGCATGTTGTCATACTATTTTTCGTCATTCCTCATTTATGTGCACGCTGTTTTTCTATCTCTCATAGTATAATTGAATGTGATTTTGGTATATGATTGTTAAGTGGATCATCAATTTGTACTGAGATATACTTCTCGGAATTTTGAGAAATAATTATGCCGATGTCTTCTTGAGAAAACAAATGGCTAGTTGTCGTTTCGCTCTCAACTCACCCTTGATTATCCATAATTTTCAGAATTTTGAAAAATAATTATGCCGATATATTCTTGAGAAAACAAATGGCTGGTTGTGGTTTCGCTCTCAACTCACCCTTGATTATCCATAATTTTACGGTGGTGTGTCTGAGGTGATGCATTTTAAATGACATATGCATTTGTGTTATCTAACTTGTGGAATATATGAATATGAATGATAATGCAGGTCTGGTCGAGTAACTCATACAATGCACAATTGTAAGGGAAGTTAATGACAACAGTCTTGGATCCATTCTAAGTGCAATCCAAATATCTCTGAATTCACCGTCTTATTGCTTGAATTTAGTCATAACTAGGTTTCTTTTTCATAAGTAGCAGGAAGTTTAATAACCAGGTTTCTTTTCCTTGAATGGCGGTCACATAAGCAACAGATGTTCATCAATGACAACAACACAGAAAGGATTCAAAGCATTACTACATAAGAGATTTTTGACTATAGCATAGGATTTATGTAACCAAATAACTGTTGTTTTGGGGAATGCAAGAAGGACTACATTAAAGTTTATAGTTGATATTTTGATTTAATGGAACTTATTATGACCTTTTGTGTTGTGACCTTATTCATATTTCTAGAATAATGAAGTTTGCTTCATTTTTGAACCATGAATTTTTTTTATTTCATTTGTTTTGTTGTCAAAAGAAAATAATAATCCCGCACGGGTGTAGACGGATTGGCAAGTGTCATGTAAATGGAAGGAAATTTGTAAATGAAGTCTCATGTTCAATTCTCACCCGGACTTACTCGTGCACCATTCTTGCGGGATGGGTGGTTGCACCTGGGGTTATAGTGGTAGCCACCTGGGGATCGACCCCGTGTCACGCGAGTACGAGAACCGCGAGTTGCCAATTCTCCCAGTAAAAAAATAAAATAATAATAATAATAATAATAAAATCATACAAAAATATTTTCATTTGTTTTATAGAAAAACAATAAAAACATTTAAAATCTCAGAAAATTTAAAATTGCAATTGGATATTCCTAAAAGCAATACAAATGCATGATTTTATGCTTCAACACTCATTTGTTTTCTTGAAGTAATTTTGGCGGTAATCAATGACAAAGCGAATAAGTGCAGACAACAGGTATAATTGCATCTCAATTAGCTCGCATTTGTACTTATCTCTTGCATTTTTTTTTTTTTATGCTCTCATGAAGTTTTGATTGCAGGATTAGAAATAAAGACTGATTGCAGGAACAAGACACTCATTTTCCATGCCACAGGGATCTTCAAGAATCACAACATTTTTTCAGAAAAACATGTTTGATAGACAACTTGAAGGAGCTGCTACTCATCAGAAACATCATGACATTTGTTGTTACACAAAAACATTTTGCTGTTACACAGAAACTTTTTGCACATCTTGGTGTTTGCTGTTACACAACGACCATGTTGATACACTATTATTTCCACATTTTGCCAAATTTCCTGTTGTGACACTATCCCAGTTCTCCTCTAAAGATGATTAGGCATCATGTGTTAAAGCCATCTTCCATTTCCTTAACCTTCATGCTTTCACACACCTATTTTTTTGAGTTGCATACATCATTTCCCTTATCTTTTTCAGTTCATTTTTGTCTTTCCAGATTTCCTTCTGAATAAAACAAACTCCCTTTTTCCATGATTACATTTCCTTGTCATAAACCTTGTTGCTACTGAGATATTTACATCTATAGTCCTACCAGTCTTTTTATAAATTCATGTTGACTGATGTGGGATTCCTTAAGACCCACCTTTCAACAGTCTTTCCCCATTGACCTCGACAACTTATCTGGGATATAGACTAGAGTTCATTTTTGAGTACCTTGAGACTTGCATGCCTTAATGGCAAGCTCTCTCACTAGAAATCATGGGAATACATCAATGTCCCTTGATCATTAGATCTTTCAAGTGGCTAGACATCATCCCATCTATTCACACTTCGCAAGATGTACTTAGGTACCTTGACGCTCATTGACATCACTGGTGATTTTGTCTCACATTGGTTAATGACATTCATCAATGGCTGGTAATCCAATGATTTATCTTCATGCTCGACATCGAAACATTCATTCGCATGATGAGAATTATACCATCAGTTTTGTAGTGGGTGAAGACTATACACTTTTTCATGATCCCCTTAGCAATTGAAACAGTTTCATTTTGGATCTATGAGAGTACCAGAGTTTCATATTCTTTGCCTTCCACATTTGTCATGATCCAACGATAGCAGTTCAGATTCCTTCACTTCCCATGATCTAATTACAATAGCAGCAGCATTAGTCGTTCCATTTTCTTGATCTTGCAGTAGTGACACCTTCCATCTTCCATCAGTCACAGTCAGATATTCTTTGCTACAGCAGTTATAGTAGTTGCAGCTACAACGCTAGTCACGTTTTTTTGATCCAACAGCCACAACAACTACATCTACTTTTTGGGTAAGTGTGTTATAACCCTAAATTGCACCACACATGCTTACCTGGCATCAGGCCAACTCATATCCCTTATTTGCAGAAACTCTGTTGAACAACTCTTTGAAAATCCTCTTGTGTGAAGGACCACGCACCCTAACCCATTACTGCACATGTGTACACGCTGGCTGACCCAAAACAACCTGCGTGGACTGACAAAAGCATGAAAAAAGGAAATTTGTT
The DNA here is from genome assembly GCA_900067695.1 of Picea abies. Lineage (NCBI taxonomy): Eukaryota > Viridiplantae > Streptophyta > Pinopsida > Pinales > Pinaceae > Picea > Picea abies. The sequence continues at coordinate 1,859 of CBVK0101130783.1, read as the reverse complement.
GATGGAAAAAAAAGCTATGGGTGAGTTAACTGAAACTCCCAACCATGCATGGCCGAGAGTTCATCCAAATACCTAGCTCCTTCTAGCCTATAAAAGAAGGGGTAGGGGTACCATTTGAAAGAGGAAAAATATAGCAAAGAAACTCTACCCATTTACGTATTCCATTGTCCCAACCCTTTAGCCTTTCCTAATGCCAAAGGAGATTTAAAACAAAGTAGTTGAAGGACAGAAGAAGAGGAGCCCAGGATCAGGTTCAAGGAGCAGTGGCCAGTCTCAACTTTTGTAAGTTGACTCATTTTAAGTAATAAAGAGAATGTTTTTCCCGTCACAATTCATGAACTTTCTATGATTTGATTAGTTTATGTTTGATTTCTAACTCATTAGTATATAAGTGGTATGCATGCATAGTTGTTGCTCATCTTGAATGCAGGTCAGCTTTGGAAGGAGTATTGCGAACAAGTAATCAAGAAGAATGGAAGATCGACATCAAACATTGGTAACAAGGTAGGTGGATCTTTCCATGCATTTACTAAGAAAAGGGGATTTAAATCTAGGGATGTAGATAGAAAGTAATTTCTATTCGGTCATATCTGCATGCAAAGTCTGAACTCTATTTGCTAGTTCGTAGGGTGTTTTTCCCCAACAACAGAATTGGCGACCATATTGTGGAGAATCTCTAGGGTTCCTGGAATTTTATTTATTTTTTGGGTAGTTTAAAGACTGGTTTTTCTTGCCTGTCTTTTATTTTCATTTCTGTAAAGTCTGAGCTAGCAGGGAGTCTAGTTTTCCATACCAAATTTCCCTGACTTTTTCTTGATTATGTTTTTTGGGACCCACAGAGGTACACGAGGTATACACAAGGCCTGGACATGTGTACCCGTGCCCTATCCTCTTATAGCCCACGTGTGAATGCTAGCTATAGAGGTAGCAGTAGCATGTAGGAGTTTAAATAACCTCAGAGGCAGTCCTCCTCTTCCCTGTCAGAATCACATATTCTTAGGTGGTTTTCTGGAATTCTATCTGAGTCTTGTTGGCTAATAGTCCTATCTCAAATTGTTTTTTCCTTATTATTTTTCTTTGCATTATTTGTTTTTCTGTTAGAAAGAGTATCCAAGCCTTCAAGAGATCCTGGTTATCAATATCAGTAGTCTTTTCCTGTTTTGGTCCGTCTGTTTTCATTTTTTCTTAGAGTTTAGATATACATGCGGCCTGTACAAGGTCAACCCACGTGTACACGCACTCTGTTGTTGTTCAGGGCGTGTTCGCACGCGTGTTGTTTAAGTGACAGTCGCGTGCTTGTACAGGATACGTTTTGTTAAAGTTGAGGCAGTCATCCACTCCTTTGATGGGAAGTATTCCTCTCAAGTGTTTGAATCTCTATTTGAACAGTCAGTAGCTTAGGATTATTTTTACCTTTAGCTTAGTTTTTCTCATTTAAAACGTTGTCAAAAAAATAAAAAAATTTGTTTATGGTTTTTAGACAAGCATGAGAGTCGTTTTTACAATTGCTATTGTGTGATTTTTTAATCTGATTCTTTGCGATCTACACTTAAGGCATAATTGTTTTTATTGGTTTTTTGCTTGTCGGTATTTTCCCTTTCTTGCTTTACTAGCACTTAAATAAAAAAAAATCTCTTTGCATTTTGTTCTTTGGTTGAAGAGTGTGTTTCTGCATCATTAGCTAGGGAAAAGTCTTTTATTTCATAAGTTTTTGTAGTTCACTCAGATCATAAGTAGCTCATAGTCGAGTGAAATTCCTTTGAGTTTTCTGTCCAAAGTCATAGAAAAGTTAAAAAAATCTTTCTTTTGAAAAGTTGTTGAAATTTTGCATTCAGTAAAAGTTTTGTTTCCATCTTTTT
>CBVK0101130773.1:0-10359 GCA_900067695.1 Picea abies | reverse complement strand
CGCATAGCCAACAGGTCCCGCACAAATTAACAAAAATAAAAATAAAAAAATAGTTGGTCACTTTAGTGGGAAGGTAGTGTGGCCTTCCACTCTTAGGCAGTGGATTTTAAACAATTGGATTATATTGATGGGTTACTCATTAGCTTTTTTTATTATGGTCTAAGGCTGGCTTTTCTTTAACTTTATCATTGCTAAAGATGTTGAGCACATCATGGAGAGAGACTGGTGTTGGGGTCCTTCTAGGATGATTCTGTAGACATGTGACATTGAATTCAACTTATCTAGAGCACCAATACCAATCTAGAAGGTTAGGCCCATTCTCCAGGCCTCTCAATTCATTTCTGGAATGTGCCCTCCCTCAAATCCTTTAGCAACAAGATTTTGTTATTTTATGGGTTAGATCCTTCCTGGGAAGAGAGACCATGAAATCGAAGATGGGCATGGGTCCTCGTGAAAGTTGATTTACATGATGGGTTGTTAGAAGAATTGGTTTTATTCATTGGTGATAAGAAGTGGACACATAAGATACACTATTGGAAGTTGTCTTTCTATTTTTTTATTTTTCATGGTGTTAGGAATCTTCAACACCAGTGTAGCAAGCCCCACTCCATGCAGAATAAAGTCAAGAAAATATGGGTAAAAAAATATTCTGGTGGTTTTAAAGCGATAGTTCCTGCCTTTCCCAGCTTTAGTTTGATCGACATAAAGGTGGCAGTCGAGGACTCCATTATTGACACTAAAGAAGAAACAATGAATGTTGAACCACTTTTTGGTAAGATATATGATGTTCCTCTACTCTCGTTGCTTACTCATTCTTCTTCGAAATCTAAGGAGGCCCCTCACACCTTCTCCCTGCCTATAGAAATTGGTGTTCAGTCCATTCCTTCAATGTGTCATGGGTAATTTATCCCCCATGCTCTGGGTTCTCCCCCTCCCTACCTCCTTCTACCTCTCCCTCTCACCCTTATGCTCCTCTAAAAAGTGTTGAAGATTGAGTATCTTTAGAAGATATCCTTGTTGTATTTGACCAAGAGAAACCCTAAATAATATTATTATATTATATTTTTTAATTATGCCCTATTGTGCCTTTGTAAAATTCGTCCCTATTGTGCCTTGACATGTAAAACAAAAAACAAAAGGGTAAAGTAACAGGTCATCCCAGACCTAATTTTAGGCTGGCCAAATTGTTATTTATAAGTCAATCTAGTGCCTCATTTGCACACTCATTTACCAACTTTGCAACCAAGAAGAAAAGTGTGCAAGTTTCAAAGGGAGACATTTTTGCAACTAGGAGGTGACTTGGTGAAGAGTTTTGGTCTTTCTCTTGGATATATCTTGGTTAAGTGGTGCACTACTTTTCCCTAGTTAAGAGTTCGAGGAGGATCTTCTTTTTTGTTAGTTATCTCTTAGAGAGAATCATTGTTCTTAGTTGGTAAATCTATATTGAGGAAGTTTGTTGGGTTTTTCTCCTTTGGGGGCTTTCCTAGGATAAATTTTGTGCATGTTGTGAATGTTATTCTTCCAATGATCCTTTATATGCATTTATTGTGATAATAGTTTAATAAGTAAAAGAATGTTAAACTAGTTAACTACTTAAGTAGAAAAATCAACAAGGATTATGATTTGTCAACCTCCGTTCCCGCATCTCCTTTGGGAGCCTCCCCTTCATGTCGCTCTCCATGTTTGTTATCCCCTTCACACGAAGGGTCATCTGTTGTAGCATCTTTCGATCCCCCCCCTCCTCCTGCACTTTTTAAGTCTCCCTTATCCTTGGCATATGGTCTTAGATCTCAAGAAAAAATTCAAGATGATTCCTCTTCAACAGGGGAGATAGCTTTAGACTCTCACCACCCTAATCTAGTAGGTCGTAAATCATATTTGGTGAAATCTCAATAGAAAGTGGTGCAAGACAAGAAAAAAGGTAAAAGAAATACCATTTATAGGGCCCTTAGAGCAAGGAAATCCCTCAAACGGGTCCCCCCCATGAAACTTCTCTCTTTCAACGCAAGAGGGGTAGGGGGCACCCATAAACAAATTTCCCTCAAGAGGCTTGTTATGAGCCACAACCCTAAGGTTATCCTTATTTAAGAAACTATGGTGGATGGTGTCAGAGCTAGATCTGGCTTTGAATCATGGTTAAAGTCTTGGTCTTTTTGCATTGTTGATCTACATGGAAAGTATGGTGGAATTTTGACAAGGTGGAGTCCTACTTTCAAAGCTTCATCCTCCTCAACACTCAATTATGTTGTCTTTGTGCACCTAGAAGACAAAATATTTGGCATTGGTATAGTGATCGTCAACATTTATGGACCCTACAATAATCGCCTATCTTATTGGAATGATCTCTCAACATTTATGGACCCTACAATAATCGCCTATCTTATTGGAATGATCTCTCAGCAACAAATGTATTTGATGACAAGTTTACTTTGGTAGGAGGGGATCTAAATTTAACTCTTTCTACACAACAACCATGGGGAACTGACATTGGCTCAGATCCCCAAAGTGATTTTTTCATGTCATTATTTGAACAACATAGATTGGTGGATTTGGCGCTAGTGAAGATAGTCCCCACATGGACAAATTTTCGCTCTGAGGAGGCAACAATTTCAAAAAGACTAGATCGCTTTTTGATTTCTGAGGAGTTTCTTACTTGTGGGTCTATTTTGGTGGTCTCTCTGATCATCTTTCTGTCCTATTCCAGATGGCATTGAGAGAAGAAATTTTTTCTGCTCCGCTACAGTTCAATAGCTTATGGTTACAAGAAGAATATTTTAGAAAAGTCATCATGGATTCTTGGATCCCCCTTTCTCTGGCATCATATGATTCGTACATGCAACAGATGGCTGAAAATATTGCTCGTTCCAAATTGGTGATGAAAATATGGAGTAAACAGGGCAAGTAAAAAATTATATCCTTCTTAAAGGAGACAGAGTAAAAAATCGAAGATATTATGCTACATTGTGATTCCAACCTTTTGGAGGTCAATCTCATTCAGTTATGTGAGCTAGAATCTCGTCGTCACTCCATCCTGGAAAAAGAGGAATCTACATGACGCTTGAAGAGTCGTTCTCTTTAGTTGAAGGGGGGAGACAATAACACAAAGTATTTTCATCACTATGCCAATTATAGGAAGAACCTGAAAAATCTAAACTTTATTTTGGAGATCAAAGTAGAACTGGGTGATTGATCTGAAAATAGAAGGCTGACTTGTTATGTGATGCAAGCACCCCTACTTCATTAAAATAAACTTTACAGGACCTTGCTTCAATTCCGAGAATGTTGATTTTTGGGCTAAAATTTGACCCCTGGTCTAGATTTTGATCAGTGATAGTGTACATTCTTTCAAGGAAATTGTGGAAGAGGGAGCTTGTTTCTTTCAATACTTGTACAAAGAAAAAAGGTTTTCCTATCTAGGAGATACTAGAAATCATCTCGAGCTATCCTCCAATCTTTATTGATGATATGAATAAGTTTATGGAAGAGGAGGTAACAAAAAACGAAGTGTTGGAAGCTCTTTCGTCCATGCAAAAAGGGAAAAGCATGGGTCCCGATGGCCTAATGGTTGAATTTTTTATTGGATTTTATGATCTTCTTAAGGATGATTTTCTAAAGCTAGTATCTGAGTCCCGTGTCTTAGGGAAGGTTTTGGGGTCTATCAATTCTAAATTCCTTTCTCTTATTTCTAAAAAAATATGATGGGACCTCTTTCAATTATTTCAGTCATGTTGCTTGTTGCAATGATATCTACAAGTTGGTGGCAAATGTGATAGCTAGTAGGGTTAAATTGCTTCTGAGTGAGGTGATTTATAAAGAACAATTTGGCTTTCTTCAGAAAAGGAAAATCCATGATGCGATCTCCCTTGCTCAGAAGGTTCTTCATTCAATCAAGACCATGAAGTATTCAACAACTATTCTAAAGATCAATCTCTCAAAATCTTATGACAAGGTCGATTGGACTTGCCTCCTCCTTGTTCTTCTGAAGATGGGTTTTCACCTTCCCACTGTAAACTGGATAATGGGATGCGTAAAATGTAACATCTTTTGCAATTCTAATTAATGGTTCTCCTTTAAGATTCTTTCAGGGTTCTAGGGGCCTACGACAGGGGTGTCCACTATCCCCCTTTCTATTCTGTGTCATTGCAGAGGATTTAAGAAGGCTCATAAACGAGGCAATCTGAAAAGGAATGATCAAGGGTGTGAAGGTGTCAGAGTCTATATATTTATCCCACCTTTTTGTTGATGACTTCTTATGTTTTGCACAAGGATCCTCTCGAAATTTTTTAACTTTAAAAATTATTATGGACATCTTCTGTTAAGACACAAGTGTGGAAATCAATTATCATAAGTCTTGTCTCATTCCTCACCTATTGTTGGAAGTCTCTCTTAAAAGACTCGAAGATTCTCTTCCTTTTCCTAGTAAGGCATTAGATGATGGTTTTAAATATTTGGGTTTTTTCTTAAATCCCGATGGGTATAGGTCAAGTGATTGCAACTAGTCGTATAATAAAGTTGAAGCCCAAATTTGGAATTGTCTTCTTTCACGAGGAGGGAGACTAAATTTAATCAAATCTATGTTGGAAAGTATACCGGTCTATTGGAATTCTATTGTTGTTGTGCCCAAAGGAATCCTCATGTTGGAACCCAAAGTTTTGGGTAAATATCGTGCCTGCGCATAAACAAATCTGTGTGCATTTGTTCTAGTTTTTTGCATGCTCAAGCACTTGCACGAGGGGTGACAAGAGGCATATGCGTTAGGTCAAGTTTTTTATTGCGTGCTAGTTTGAGTTCTGCCAAATGCGCGTTGATCCAAGTTTTGTGATGCATGCTAGAAATCAAGAAGACACAACATGCACGCCGAAATCAAGAAAGAATATTTGGGGAATCTCCCTGAATGATTACTACAAGCAGCATGAGGGAACATGGAGAAAAAACAAGATGAGATGGAAAGGTAGTTGATATTTCCATGATTCCAAAGAGGCTATGTACAATGCATGCATGTGATAGAAGTGTGTGGGACTAGCAGTCAGAGGAGCGATTGGGGCAGAACTGAAAGTGACACAGTTCCAAAGCCAAGAAGTAAATAAAACGGAACAACGACAACATAAACATAGTTAGCTTTTTAGTCAGTTAGTTGTTGTTTTGATATTTGTGGGTATTGTTGTCACTAATCTCACTTTGAGCCTATGTTTTGTAATGTCCCTACTTGTAAGTCAGAGTTTTTCCCATTTATAGAGTCTGAAAGGAAGCGCATGGCATTGTGTAATGTAACACAAAAAAAAATTATAAGAGAGCAAGGCTCTGTTGCTTTCAATTTATGAGTTTCTTAATGTATGTTTGTGATGATGGAATGAAGATAATACAGTTGCAGTAATTCTAGTCTTATGATTACTTGCGTCAATGGAATGTGGGTATTGTTGTTACATATTTTTAGTTGTTAAGTAGTTTTCAATGGATTGTATGAATCCCAACTCGAATGAAATTTTGTCCAATTAGTCCTTCATCATCCCCAACAATGAACCATATGGTTTTTTTCATCATCATGGTGTATTGGGTGAAACCTTTGTCAGTATTTGTTTAAGTATTTTTATGTGGATTCCTTGGGGTTTTTGTTGGTCAACTCTGAACGAACCCTAGGTCCTCAACCCCCTAGCTTTAAGAAAGACATGCACAAGTGTGATTGAGCCAACAAATGGTTATCTCCCTCGCCCATCGCTCCCATACATGTTCTCTTTCCGCTCACTTCTATCTTTCCATTTTCCATTGCTTTAACCATATCCCCTTTCAGGTCCCCTTTCATGGCCTTGCTTCACAAACATTTTGGGATGTGAAATTCCCAATCTGGCCAGGAAAGCCAAGAGCCCACAGTCTCATTTTCAAGAAGATCCACACTTCATCATCAACTGCTAAGCAGAGGTCCCACCCTCTTACTCACCCGCAAAACATCGCCAAGTGCCACACAATTCCCTGAATTGTGCTTCAAAATTGAGACAGTACACCAACTCTCTAGGCCCACAGTTGGTTTGTTTGTAACCATGGATAATCATCTTTGTTGAAGAGGACACCCCAAGAATGGAGGGTTTCCTCTCTTCTGAGATAGGAGGTCCCCATATTCCATCCTTTACTATCAAAACAATGATACATGAGGATGAAAAAGGTCTCTCCAAATGGACCTCTTCCTCAAGATCTACTTCTTGTAGTTCAACGAGTATTTGGGCTAAGTTCTAGCTGTAAAGCTTAGTTTGGTTAGGGCGTCAATTTTTGGATGATGTGTTTTAAACAAATCCCTCATTAATCACCACATAAACCATCAAAGAGATAAACTTCGAGCACCTGGACAAATGAAGTCCAAAGACATCACTTACCTTAAAGACTGCTCAATTCATTCTAGGACCTATGTCAGGTTGCAACTACAGCCTAGAAAGATGATTTTCTCTTACTCAAACATGGATGCAACCACAACTTGGTTTGATGTTCTGGTTCGTCAATGATGACGATTTTCTCTTACTCAAGTCCATCACATTAGTCACTCCATGAGGCAATTGGCTCGAGGACAAGCCAAACAATTGTGGTGGGGGCCTGTTGGCACCCAAAATTTTGGGTAAATATTGTGCACATGGACAAACAAAGTTGTGTGTGCCTATTCCAGTTTTTCACATGCTCAAGCAGTTTCATGAGGGGTGATAGAGGGTGCCTGTGTCAAGTCAAGTTTTGTTATTGTGCACAATTTTTAGTTCTACCAAATGCATGTTGATCTAAGTTTTGCGATGTGCACCAGAAATCAAGAAGACACTGCATGCACACCGAAATCAAGAAATAATCTTCGAGAAATATCCATGAATGATTATTACAAGAAGAACAAGGGAACGTAGAGAAGAAAGAAGATGAGTTGAAAAGGTAGTTGAGGTTGCCACGATTCCAAAGAGGCTAGGTAAAATACATGCGGATGATAGAAGCGTGCGATATTGGAAGTCAGAGGATTGAGTGGGGTAGAACTAAAAGTGACAGAGCATCAGAGTCGAGAAGCAAATAAAAGGGAGCAACAACAACATAAACAAAGTTAACATGTTATTCAGTTGGTTGATGTTTTGATAGTTGTGGGTATTGTTGTCATGGAGCTCTCTCTAAGCCTATGTTTTGTAATGTCCATGGTTGTAAGTTGGAATTTATCCCATTGGTAGAGTCTAAAAGCAAGAAAATCGCACTGTGTATTGTAACACTGGGAATATGTATAAGAGAGAAAGGCTTTGTTGCTATCAATTTATGAGTTTCTTAATTTATGTTTGTGATAATGGAATGAAGATAACAAAGTTTCAATAATTTTGGTCTTATGATGTGTTACTTATGTGTCAATGAAATGTTTGTATTATCATTTTCTACTGTTAGTTGTTAAGTGGTTTTCAATGGATTGTTTGAATGCCAAACTAGATAGGATTTGGTCCAATTTGTCCTTCATCATCCCCAACACAAGACCTGACGATCTTTTTGATCCTCGTGGCGTCTTAGGTGAGACCTTCATCAGTCTTTGTTTGAGTATTGATATGTCGATGCCTTGGCGTTTTTGTTGGTAAACTATGGAAAAAACATGGGTCTTCAACCCCCCATCGTTAAGAAAGAAGCACACAAGTGTGATTGATCCAACTCCTCACCAAGATAAAAAAAAAAAAAAAAATCCCAGTTTTCAGTTTTTGAAGTCTAAATTGAAGCTAGTAGGTGGCACTTCACTAGTCAAATGGAGCAGGATAGAGTTCCCCAAAAATCTAGGTGGTCGGGGAATAAAAAATATTTACTTATTTGCATTCTCTTTAGTAGTTAGAAGCCTTATGGAGACTCACTCATAACTTGTCATTATGGGTAAGAGTGTTGAAATCAAAGTATCTAAATGGCTCAACCATTGAGGAATGGTATAGGACTCCAATAAAATCTACTAGTGGATCAATTATCTAGAAAGCGCTGACATCAGCTTTCCCTTTGGTGGCATTGTGGACAGTTTGGAAAGTTGACAATGGGAGAAAGGTGAGAATATGATTGAACCCATGGCTGGGAGCTGGTGATGAATTTATCATTTCTGATTTCCTTAGACATGCCCTTCGCAAAGTCAATATCTTCTTCCTGGAAAACACTCAAGCTCAATTCCCACAACTTAAAGGACGTCCAGGATGGAAAAATAGTGTTGATCTTGGTCTATTTGGTTCTAAGGTGGCTAAATGGGCTTGTTTCATCAGTACACTAGCCTCCAATTATATCCTATTGAATAAATAAGAAGAATATAATCTTTTTTGGTATAAGAAGCTAGGGACTGAAGAGTACACTGCTATGTTAGGGTACAATGTGGTGGCAGAGGCCAACTTCTCTAGTAAAAAATGTTGTTGGTGGGGCTCCCTTTGGAAGTTATAGGCACCTCTTAAAAGAAAAATATTCCTTTGGCTCGCTCTCAATAATAAGCTGCTCACATGGGAAAATGATTTAAAGCGAGGTTGGATAGGTCTGATTTTTTGTGTGCTCTGTAGATCCAATGAAGACTCTTGATCCCACCTCTTTACGCACTTCCCATACACAACACATGTCCTTTTATTGGTGAATGAGGAGTTCAAGTCTCAAATTAGTTGGATGCATCAAGATCTCGAAGCTAGTATCTGAACCTGGCTGGAAGATAAGTTGGTTCATCACCTTGAAGTCTTTCCATGTGAACCTGGCTGGAAGATAAGTTGGTTCATCACCTTGAAGTCTTTCCATGCATCTTGGTTAACAATACTTGGTGGGAACGTAACAACTGTATTTATAAAAAAGAAATTATCCCTCCTAAGATATGTTCATGACAAATCATCAATATTTTGTAGGATTTCATGGTTAAGAAAAAGAAGAAGTTCCAAGCTCTTGTCATGTTGGATCTAAACTAGTCCATCCCATTGGACTTTTTTGATGGAGCAAGCCAGGGACACCCTCCTCAATGCGGGGTGGGGGTAGTGCTCTTTTTAAATCAAAACCATTACATTCACATGCAATGCTCTCCAGGTAGAGGGCTCTTTTTAAATCAAAACCATTACATTCACATGCAATGCTCTCCAGGTAGAGGCTCTAGCAATTAGGTTGAATTCATTGCACTAATAACTTTGTTGTCAGTAGCTCATGAGAAAGGGGTAAAAAAGTTTCAAATTATGGGAGACTCAAAGTTAGTAGTTGATTGGGCTTGTAAGAAAGAAAAAATGGAAAATGTGGGTCAAGGATTTCTACTTCGAAATCTGGAATTTCAAACAAGATCTTTTGATTGGCTCTCTTTTCACCGCATATATAGGGAACTAAACATAAAAGCTGACAACTTGTCCAAGGAAGCTCTTATGTTTTTGAAAGGAGCTTTTGGATACTACGAATTTGTTAATGGAGAAGAAAAGGAATGAAAGGAGCTTTTGGATACTACGAATTTGTTAATGGAGAAGAAAAGGAAGCTATGTAGTTTCAGTTGTAGTTTTTGTAACTATGATGGAATATAGTGGTTGAACCTCTTATGGCGTAAAGTTTTTTTATCATTATGAAAGACTCAAAAGTCTAGGCTAGCCTCTTTTTTTCGTTGAAACATGTATATTCAATCTCATGAAAAATGAGATGTAAATAAGCATTTTCAAACTTCTTATAAATATAAGTATAGTCCATAGAATTGACATAGTTGGAAATTCGAATGTAAATAAGCATTTTCAAACTTCTCTTATATATTCATGTTACACAACTAAAAAAAATCCCAAATGTTCAAACAACATAACATAACAATTTGATCTCACTTCCGCGTTTCCTTTCCCCGCTTCGGGGTTATGCTAGTTTATTCATGTAGTCAGAAATGAGTTTCCTCACGTCTGTTGAGGAGTCTGCATTAAACAGGCAGAACAACAGGATATTGACGATGGTTTTGTCCTCATAGTACTCTCCAACCCACGATTCGATTGGACAGGCGTTTTGGGGTTGGAGATGATATGACGAAGGGCGGTCGTCAAGAAATATAACGTTTTTCAGATCCCTTCCGAGCACAGACAGGTCTTTCACGTCGTCGAGGACTCCTTCAACTTTGCTGCAATGCCCACGGTACAAGCGGTGTGTAGACGGAATTATATTCATCTTTGTATTAATGCGAGTGCTGTCTGTGGCGGGCAATGAATCCATCATAGCGTCGGCATATTCTTTGGATGCTCCGGCGCACAATAGAATATCGTACATTCCTGTGGCGGTGGCAGGCAAGGACTCCAACAGGGCGTCCACCACAGCATCGGCATATTCTTTGGATGCTGCGGTGAACACTACAATTTCGTACAACCCTGTAGCGCCCAAATGCTGCAACAATTCGTCCACCCCTGGCCTCTTCAACACGTA
>CBVK0101130769.1:0-13624 GCA_900067695.1 Picea abies | reverse complement strand
TGGAGTTGAGTTCCAGAGGGAGTCTGGAGTTTGGATCAGTGTCAATGAGAAAGAAAGAGGCTCATCTTAGCAGACCCATGAGGTTTGAGATGGCACTAATGGAGGAGGATTATAGGGATATTGATCAGGGTTCAGTGCAAGTAGTTGGAGCTGCTTCGAGTTCAGAGGGAGCATAGATTTCTAGTGCAGCGGAAACAACTACAAAATAGAGGACATGATGGGGTTAGAGACAGTTCCATGTGGAGGCTCCAGAATTACCTCCCTCGCTAAGAGAGAGTATTAGATTTTGATATCTTGGAGGTACTTCTGCATTATTGTGCCTATGCAGAATTCTGAGCAAATTTCTCTCTTAAGTAACTTTATAAAATGTATTTATAAAGTGAGTTTATAAAGTAACTTTATAAAATGTATTTATAAAGTGAGTTTATAAAGTTAAGTTGGGGCTTTTATTATTTTAGGAGGAAAAGTGACTTTACGATATTTGAGTGACTTAAGTGGCTTAAGTCCTCTCAATGGGGGAAAAATTCACATCCATCTTAGAAGATGAAGGGTCACGGAAGGTGAAAGGTCACCCTAAATGATTCATTAAAAGAAATCATTCACAATGGGGGCACACTTTAAGGAGAGCTTGGAGAGGAATGTGAAGAGTCACTCATATTCCAAGAGATACCAAAAGAGTTTGAGCTAGACGAAAGAAAGCAACAACAAAAGGTGATTGGCATGCATTCCAAGAAGTGGAGGCACGCATCTGAAGACATCTTTAGCATTAAATGATAGTATGTAAAGTATATATTGAGGAGGTTGTACAGTTTCTCTAGGCATAGAAATTGAGGCAGCCATTTCAGCACATTTTTGGCATGATTTTCTATGCACCTAGCTAAGGAAGAATATGTACATAAAGGTGTATCATCATTGCACAGATTTCGAGAAGGATTTATTGTCAGGGAGGTTGTACTCTTAAGTTCATACAGCAGAAAACTGAGTAGAGATTTTGTGGTCTTTGCACATTTTTCGAAGTGATATGGTTGTTGTAATTAATGTTGAATTTATTTTTGTTATAAACTTGGAATTTTCCTAAGAGCTCAATAAGAAGAAAATCTCCTTGATTGGTTTTCTCCTTGTGGATTTTTCCAAGGGAATTGCCCAGAAATTCATTGTGTCAAATGTGGTAATTTTGTTTATTGTTCATTTATATTTTTCATTGATATATTTTCATATTGCTCGGTATCTTGTATTTTTGCTCATAGTTACAGTAAATGCATGTGGTTCCATTGCTTTATTGGTGATTTGCTCATAGTTACAGTAAATGCATGTGGTTCCATTGCTTTATTGGTGACTAACTATAGAAGGTTGAAATCTTGTGTTGGTTAAGTGTTTGAGATCCATTTTTCAACAAATATTTCATTGATCCATGGTCCAGGTGGCAAAGCTATCCATTAAAAACTCAATCGCACAATTACTTAAAAATGCCAAGTTTCCATTCTCCACTCATTATATGTCTCTTAATTGTCATACCATTCAAACTACAACAATTATTCTCAGCCAACCAAATCTCATGCACAGAGATGTTACTAGATTGTCTCACATAGATTCTATCATCAAATTCAATCATGATATGTGTGGGAAATAGAGGATATGTACATGTGATCAAGGTGGACACCCAAGGTGAGGTTCATAATGTGAGCAAGTGAGGATTAGAGTAGGAGTAACACAACTGACCAAAGGAAAAAAAGTGGGACGTATCAACAACAAGAAAATATTCCTTGGAACACCTTGGAATTAAGTTTAGGGTGTATGAGTGCTTCAACAATAAGCCAGGCATTTGGTATGCTCAAGGTGATAGGGTTAAAGCATATGCATTGTAAGCAACAACTAAAATGAGTTTTGGTATCTCCAAATGCTAGGGATAACACACATACTTGTAGCCAACAAATAAAACAAGTCTTGGGTCTCTCCAAGTGCTAGGCATAGCATGCATACGTGTAACAAGCTAATAAAATGATGTGTGGGTTGCATTGTCCACTAGGGTTTGGTCGTGGCTATTGTTAGACTTTTATACGAAGTAGTGGGTGCAATAGACAACAAGACGAGGTCATGGATAGTGTTGGGAAGTAAGTAAATGAAGTGTGGGATGCGATAGTGGTGGGAAGTAAGTAAATGAAGTGTGGGATGCCCAGGAGAGGCATTTAGAGCTTGGTCATGTTAGGAAGCAAGAGGATGCATCTTGGAATTCTTGACAAATGATATGTTTAGTGTGTGGGTATGTTAGATAGAAAGAAAATGAAGAGTGGGATGTATAACGCTCAAGGAATGGCTTGGAAAAGAGAAAATGACAGAGAAATTATTAGATATGCCTAGCAACAAAAGTAATCAACCCTCTAACAGTTACACACACCCATCAAAGGAAATGGTGGGTTGGCACTTCAAAACACCAACTAGACAATAATTTTTCCTCCCAGAAAGAGAATGACTCCTGGGAGAGAGAAGTATCATTTTAGCAGGTTTTTCAATAGTTATGGAAGGACAGTGGATTTACCCTCACCCAATTCACTCAACAGTTGAGGATATATATGTGTTACAATGGGCAACCACAATTAAACCAATATTATTTGAAGAAAAAACTCTCACATAGTAAATAAAAGAATAAGTAGCAAATGACTCCTCATCCACTCAAATAAGATACAGAGTATCCATTAAAGGATAACCAACAAGCTACAACAAAACATAATGGTGAGTTAAACTAGTAAAATACTCATCACACAAAGGAAAACACAACTCATGGAGACATCATTTTGACCTTGGAATCCAAATGGGAAAACTAGTTTTGAATGGGGCTCAGTATTCTTCCTTCGACAATCTCCAATACGATGTTCTCTTCCTCTTTGGCCCAAAGACCCTTTGAGAATGAGAGTGGGGAAAAAAATAGATAAAGTTATGTTGAACTTATGCTTATACTAAGAGGGGAGGTGAATCAGTATAATATACATTTTACCTTAATTGAGAATTCAGCAATCATTCATTAACTTTAAAACAATAAATGCATGTAAACTCAAATCACTCAATCATTCATTAACTTTAAAACAATAAATGCATGTAAACTCAAATCACTATACACAAATTTTAATGTGTAAACCCTTGTGGGAGAAAACCACAAAAAATTATCTATATAAATGTATTTGGGCACCAATCTACTATTACAAAGCTTATAGGCATCAACCTACTGGGCAAACCAATATCCTTAGTTGAGCACCAACTTAACAAGATATTGTGTATGAACCAACCTACTAGAGACACCAATATCCTCAATTGAGCACCAACTCAACAAGATATTGTGTAGGAACCAACCTACTGGAGAAACTGATCTCCTTAGCTAAGAACAACCTCAGTAAGACCTGTATAAGATCCAACCTAAGATCTACATATACATAGACTTCTGACTCCACCTGCATGCTTCATACTTCATGCATTTCATAGCATCATCATACCCTTAACTTTAATGCTCCAATGACTCTCTTTGCTTCATACCCCAGACATTGATTCAAACCCTAGTCAAATTTTACCTTTCTTCCCTAGAAAACCCCATATCATCATTCTTGGAATATAATTCCAAACAACAGCATCACAACCTCAAAACAATGCACTTTGTAGCATCATAGACCTAATTCTTTCATATCGCATCTTTAAAAATCCAAGAAAAATCTTATTGTGCACCTTTAGACCCCATGAATACTCTTCATCTTCTCTTGTGCACTTCAAATCTATTATGTGCACCTCAGACTTGAACTTCTTGCTTGTATTCTCTTCAAATGTGCACATCTATCATGTACTAATAATGTTTATGTGCTTACTTTTAGGGTCGACCTGAACTTTCTTGTTGGGTTGTCTGATAGAAAAATTCATATCCCCTTATTCCTAAGGAGTTATAGGTAATTCCATATACCATTGGAAAGGTCTCGGAATAATATTTCCAGCCATATAATTTATGCTCCCATTTGACCTAGGTATTTAGAGTAAAACTTCCTTCAAAGATAGGGTATCCAAACTTAGCATCAAAAATCTAAAAACAATATTTCTAGTCTCCCCCTGTCTTTGACATAAATGAAAACAATATTTCCAAAAGTCTCCCCCTTTGTCATTGATAGCAACCCTTAGTTAATTATGTAATACTCCCTATGTATGCAACTCTCCTTGTGTCTGTAATTCTTACTTTGTCTCCAACTTCTCCCCCTTTGACATCAATGGAAATGGGTTGCTCCCCATCAGCTTGTGCTTGCCTTTACTGATGATATGAGAGGGATATCACTCCCATACAACATTTTTCTCATTTTAATTCATAGAGAATCTATACATTGCTTGGGGTTTTGTTTGTATTTGCCACTAATCTTCGTGAACCTACTTTTCTTATCTCACGTGCTTTAGAATGAAATGTGTTGTTGTAACCTTGATCACACATTTGACTGACACTTAGAAGATTGTGTTTTAACCCTTTAACATACAAGACATTATGTGTTTTAGTCTTTCCATTATCAAAACTAATGGCACCTTTTTGAACTATCTTCCATAAGAATTATCCTCAAAGGTAACGCTACCTCCTTTTTCTTCCTTTAGGATGAGAAATTTGTTATGATCCCATGTCATGTGTTTTGAACAAACATTGTCAATGTACCATTTTCTTCCTTTATCTTGAGCATACATTGCAAGTCCACATTCTTCTTTCTTTGGTTCTTCTTGTTTCCTTTTCCACACCCTTGTGTATTCTTCTCTATGCTTGGTAAGAACATCTTATTCCATGTTTTGTTTAGGAGACCTTATTATGTTGCTTCTACAATCATGTGTTACGTTCCCATAGTTATTGCACATATAACATTCAATATTGTAATCAAATAGGGGATAAAATGAATTGTAGTTTCTATCATTAAACTCATGAGAACTTATGGTTTTTTTGCTCACATAATTATTCTTTGAGGTCTTATAAGAACCTCTATTTCTATCTCTCATATGATCACTTCTTGCATAAGCTCTACAATCTAGTTCTTTATGACCAAAATTATTGCAAGAAAAAAAATAGCCAAGAAAGAGATTTTGGTACCAGGTTGTGAAAGGCCTTCTTGGTGGAACAACTCTCCTGAACTCATTCTTTTTGTTCTTTTTAGAAGAATCAAGTTTATGATGGTCATCATTTCCTTTCTTGTTGTTGCTTTCATTGTTGATGGAGCCTTTGAGAATATTATCATAGATTTTAGTCTTTTCTTCATTTTCCTTTTATGATGGCTTTGTGACCTTAGTGCTTGCATCACCCTGGGGGGTCTTTTTTTTTCGTTGTAGCCAAGACCTGTCTTGGTAAATGGTGACCTTTGGAAACTAAGGATCTCATTTAAAGTTTTAGTGTTCTTTTCAAACTTCAACTAAGCATTTGACTTCTTCAATTCCTCCTTTGATGAGACAACTTCATATTCTAACTTCTCATAGATTTCTTCATTTTCTTTGAGCTGACTTTTCAGTACTTCTTCTATTCCTTTTGCTTCTTCTAGTTGAATCTTCAGGCTGATAATTGTCTTCTCTATTTCTTCAAGATCATGATCCTTATTTTCACATTTCTACAATTGCTCCTTCTACTTTATATTATTTTTCCTAAGCCTATCTATTTCTTCTAAGGCACTAATGAGTTCTACTTCAAGATCTTCTTCTTATGAATCTGTCTTTTCTTTCTGATTATCTTCATTTTCTACATTAGCAGGGTTTGTTTCATGGTTATGGAGAGAGATTATTATTTATCATCAATATCTTCCCTTTCTCCATATGGACACTTAGCAGAAAAATGTCTTATTCTTCCACAATTAAAGCATTTGAAGGGTAGCTTACCTTTGTATTTTCCAAGTCCTCCTTTTAGATTTCTCAAAAATTGTGCTTCTTTTGTCTCTAATTCATTGTTGGAACAATCATCAAATCTCTCTTCATAAATATTTTTTATCTTGTACCAAATCTGTTTAGTTGATGTACACTTCATTACCTTGATAGTCTCATAATCTGATAGGCCACTCAAGATGACATCTATTGTTTTTGCATAGTTTTCACTTGACTTATTCCCAGCTTCATTTGTATAACCTGTTGTGATTGCTTCCCAAATACCAAACCCAAGGGCCTTCAAATATGTCTTCATTCTTATACTCCATGATGCATAGTTTGTTCCATCGAACAAAGGAGCTTTGTTTGTGGAGAGGTCTTCCTTACAATCCATATGTGCTCAAGATCTACCTTCCAGTGGTTAAAATGTTTCTAAAGGAACCCACTCTTATACCAATTGTTGAACTTATGCTTATACTGAGAGGGGGGTGAATCAATATAAGATATTTTTTACCTTAACTGAGAATTCATCAATAATTTATTAACTTTAAAATAGTAAATGCACGTAAACTCAAATCACGATACACAAATTTTAATGTGGAAACCCTTGCGGGAGAAAACCACAAAAACTTATTTTTATAAATGTTGGTAGGCACCAACCAACTGTTTCAAAGCTTGTAGGAACCAACCTAATGGAGACACCAATATCCTTAGTTGAGCACCAACTCAGTAAGATATTATGTAGACACCAACCTACTAGAGACACCAATCCTCTCAACTGAGCACCAACTCAACAAGATATTGTGTAGGCCCCAACGTATTGGAGAAATTGATCTCCTCGATTGAACACCAACTCAGTGAGATATATATAAGAACCAACCTAAGATATTCATACACAAAGTACTTCTGACTTCACATGCATGCTTCATACTTCATGCATTTCACAACATCATCATACCATTAACATTCATGCTCCAGTGCCTCTCTTTGCTTCATACCCCAACCATAGATTCAAACCTTGGTCATATTTAGCCTTCATTCCCTAGTGAACCTCATAGCATCATTCTCAGAATGTAATTCCAAACTGTAGCATCACAACCTCAAAACAACGCACTTTGCAACATCATAAACCTTAGTCCTTCATAATGCACCCTTGAAACTTCAAGAAAACTCCTCTTGCACACCTTTAGACCCCAAGAATACTCTCTAACTTCTCTTATGCACCTCAGACTTGATCATATTTCTTGGATGCTCTTCAAATGTGAACATATATCATGTGTTTATAGTTTTGATGTGCTCACTTTTAGGGTCGACCAGAACTCTTGGGTTGGGTTGTCTAACAGAAAAACTCATATCTCCTTATTCCTTAGGAGTTAGAGGGAATGCCATATATTGTTGGAAATGTCTCGGAATAATATTTCCAACCATATAACCTATGCTCCCATTTGAGTTGGGTATTTAGAGTAAAAATTCCTTCAAATATAGGGTATCCAAATTGAGCATCAAAATTCCAAAAACAATATTTCCAACAATCTCCATCTTGCAATACATATCTTGGACATATGTAATCTCCCCATGTCTTTGACATCAATGACAACAATATTTCCAACAAGCTAGGGGGTAGGGGAAGGTCGATAGCCATCGCTCTTCGCTTCCCATTCCTTAGCCAAATCCTCTCTTTTTTTTTGTTATCATTTAATTATTTTTTTTTTAATTTCTCTCACATATTTGTTTGTCTTATTCAACTTACATTTGCATTGTTTTAAATAGCTTGCATAACCTTAGTTGATTGTCATGTTGTCTTGCAGGTACTGAGTCTTATTCATTCTTGGTTTAGATCCATTTCATATCAAAGAAATGGATATGGATATGGAATTCAGGCCAACAAGTGCATCTATGCATATGATGTGGAAAAATATGTTATAAAACTCTTGTACATGATTTTGATTATTGTTTTTGTAGAAGAAAACAATGGTTATCATGGGTTTCGACAAGACCTAGATTTTATTTTATACACATTTTAGCTATTACACTGGATGGGGATAATCCAACCCTAACACCATCTCCCTTAGTTAGCTATAAGGTCATCTATACAAAGTCAAAATCCTTTAAAACTAAAGTTGGTCCAATTGATGAGGTTGACATTGGGCTAGCAAATAAACCTATCAAAAATATCCTTCATTGCATTCTTCCTCCTCTTGTCAATGATTTTAGCTATATTGTTTCTTCATTATTATATTTTCCAACTACATCCAGAACAATGCCAGTTATAAGGATAGTTGTTTTGGTGGTATTCTTCATCATTAATATAGTTTCATTTAATAATCTATTTTTAAATTCCATATTTCACATAGAAGTAATATATATCTTGTAAAGTTCATATTCCATTTTTTATAAGTTGGCTTTTAGGTGTAAGTCCCTAAGGTAATGTGATAATATTATTCCTTGGTGTGGGGTCCATGCAAGCTATGTGTATTTGGGTGATGAGGGAGTCTAATTTGGTGGTGTGTAATGGAGTAGTGAAATTAAGAGGAGAGACATCTATGAGAGGGATTTGATCGCAACAGAAATCGTAGTGTTTAGAGTTTGGGTTGTGCTCTAGAGATATGATGAAGGTTGTATTGATGTTTAAACACATTTGGGTTTTTCTCTCTAACTCCATTTTTCTTGCCTCCCTTGATGAAATTCTTCCATTTGAATATTAGTGTTTATGTTGTTGTCATGTTTTTACATAGTCTTTGATCCAAATAGTGGCATTGACTTTCTCAATTCCAATCCTCTGCCATGATAGTCTTCAATGTGTGAAAATATTAGGAAAGCTCCTTGGGTATCTCCTTTTCAATTTTTAGAGATAGGTATTTATCAATTATCATGAAGTAATATCTATAGTGATTTTTTTCTCCTCATTTATCTAGACTCATTAGCACTTATTGTGTTTCTGACTAGAACCTTTACTCATTTTAACACTTAAAATATGATGTTGTTTAGCTCCAGTTTGGGAAACATAATGTAAGTGATTATTCGATGTGGTAGCGTTTGCATTCTCAATGTGTAATCAACTTCCTAGATATAAACAAAGACAAGGTGTTTTGCATCAAAACCCTAGCGCAAGAGGTCTCAGGACAAAATCCATTAGTTTACATGCAAGAAAATCCATATCAACAACCAATATAAAAAACATGTTATAGAAAATTTTTCCACATCCTATGCATCATGCTTTGGTGCCCTACCATTTCCCTCTGCAGACTCAATTTCCCCATTTTTCTTAGTCAAAAGTCAAAAATTCAAAATTTTGTACATATACGCACGCTACAATTATACAACTTGTGTATACACAGGTTTCTTCATTACAGCCCACGTACATTGGGTTTTGTGCTCAAAATTAAAAATATTTTGGATTTTCCATGCGAAGTCATGGGATCAATGATCCTTGGACTTTCATATGCCGGAAACGCTCTGATTTGACCCTTCAATTCCCTTTGGAGGCTATAAATTGAATCATATACAAGCCTTGAAGAAGGAGAAAAAGTTGAGAGAAAGTACACTCTGGAGAAATTTTGCCTCATATTACATCCTTGACTCTGCATCCCTTATTCCTTGAAGTATAAACTCTCCTTATGTTCAGTCCCCAAGCTCTCCCAATCCCCCAATTACTCCTAGAACTTGTGAGCTTGCCTTGTGGAGGATTGAAGTGGTGAAGGCCTAGGTGGACGGACTTAGTTTCTTGGTTTCGACGAGTTGGTGATACAGGTGCTTGTCACCTATGTACTCCTGCTGATTATATTAATAGAAATACTCTTTTCTCATCCAATTATATGTTGTAAATGTTTATATTATTTTTCGTGGGTAAATTTGCTTTACATGTTAATGGATTATGCTAGTTGATATGCCAACATTTCATACATTTTCCATATGCTTGTGTATCTTGGATGTTGAGAAAAAGTTGTAGGTATCGGGCATTCGATTGTGAGCTCAATGGTGCTCTTTTATGAATGTTCGGAAGAGGTACGCTTCTATCCTTTCTTTTGTTGGAATTTCCATTTATCTAGCATACTTGAGATTTGAGTTTATCTCTTGGTGTCGTTTTGTCTGTTGTACTCCTACCCAAAACCATAGATATTTATTCCTCGTAACAGAATTGGTAATGCCACTGGGGATATTCTCCTTTTGGGGGTTAGTTGGTGATTTTTCTCTTTGATTGCTCTCTGTTTGCCTGATTTTTTGTGTCCCATGTAGCTTAGCAGCCTCTACATTGTTGTGTATCTGAGTTTTTTTGGCTTAATTCTTACCCAATTAGTGTTTTCTTGGCATACACGAATTTTCCCTTAACAGTCGTGTACATGTGTTGGTTGTATGTGTCTAGGGCGCATGCAGATGTTGGTTGTCTATGTCTAGGGTGCGTACATACACTTTTGTTTCCAGAACAGTCACGTACATCTTTTTCTAAGCCTTTTAGGTTCAGTTTGGTGTTTTCTAGGTGAGTTCTAAGTGTTGTTGAGTCTTCTTAGGTCTTTGTTCTGTCTGTTGAGTGATTGCAGAGTGATAGGAAGCTGTGTTATTGTTAAAAAATTTGGAAAGCTTGTTTCTTTTTATTTTTCTCATTTTTATTCCTTGTATTTAGGTCTGAGTAATAGCCTCTTGGTGTCCTTCTTGACTTGTCTTCATGTACAGTAGGGTCTATCTGAGAGGTCATTAGTTCAGTTTTGCATTTTCATTCTTTTATATTGAAAATACAAAAAATTTGGCTTTTGCATTTTCATTTTCCTATATTGAAAATACAAAAAAATTGCATTTCATTTGAAGCATTTGCACTTTTGTCTAGATTGCATTAGTCTTGGCATTTTAGGAAAGATTGCATTGTCATTGAAATTGAAAGAAACTGCATCTTGTGCACGGTATTTAGAAGCATACCATTTCTTTTGAAAAATAAGACCGGTACTTAGCAGTTTTTTTACATGTGCTTATTTCGTATGTTGATTCGTAACACCATTAGTTTCATGATCATACATCTTGAGTAAACAGAAGCCACTAAAATTAATGCTTAATAATTAAAATTGATTAGAAAAAATTTATCTTTTAGGGTACACAAACAACTTTAGGATTTAGGGCCTTGGAATAGGATTTTGTGAGTAAACTTCTCCAAGACTACAAAAATCAGCATTCGTGTATGTCTAGGGAGTGGTGAAATCCATTGTATAATTGGTGTTCTCGGGAGACTCCACTAAAACCAAAGTTAAGCACGAGGTTGCACGAAGTTGGTTGCAAAGATAGCCCTCTAATACCTTCCTAGCGTCAGAGATATTTATGGGGTTCTATTTGTATCTAGGGGTTCTTGGGGTACCTTGGTGCTTCTTGAGCTTCAGGCTTAGCTACCTGACTTGTGACTATTTTCCCGAGCATTGGTTATATCGCAGTGACCTTAGTTTCCTATCTTAGGCATCCACACAGGTTACTTGCAGGGGTTATTCTGCAGGTACCCTGAGTCAGATAGGGATGGGACAACACACAAACTTTATGGAGGATCTTCTCTTTGGAGGGGTCTAACCGATTGCGCTATGAATCCCACGAGGTTACTTATAATTGATTATGTTACCTCCACTCTAATGTTCGGGAGTCTCAACCCCCTCCTGGGAGAGGCATACCTTCTTTAGTTCAGGAGGCCCCTTTTCAGCCACCTCTCTTGTTTGTGCGCATTAACCTCTAGTTTTATTTAGGAGTGTGCTCTTTGTATATTAAATTGCCTTAGTATTTTTCTTTGTGTCACGATTTTTGAGTCATCGTGGAGCAAGACCAACCTCCCCACCAGTCTCGTCGGCTCTTAAAACTGCCTCCTAAAAGGTGTAGAATTAATAAACGTGGTACGTACATATCCGTCGATCAGGCTCGTGATCATCCCATCATGATTATTGATTCATATATGAGTACCAATTCGAATCCAACCTCTGTTATGGTTAGTGGATTCCCCGAGACTCCCTGATCATCGATTACTTCGATATCAAGGACTCCCTAAATTAGCGCTACCCGGTCCATGATCTCAACTCAGCCCATGGGGATGAATTCTTATATATTTTCGAGTAGTATGACTTCGTTATTGTCAATATCCATTCCCCCTAGCACCTTTTTGATGAGGATGCCTAATTATATTGCTCATTTGATGCCTCTAACCTCTAATCCTTTTTATTTTGGTATGTCGAATATGACTTCGCACATCCCATCCTCTATTCTAACATCTAACATCAATATTAGTTTTGGATCGGGGGGCACGTTGCCTCCTTATAATCCTTTCCCATTTGGTGGGGTTGTATCCCTCAGTCATTTCCTACGATAAGGGGTTGGAATCATCCTTCCACTAGACCGAATCCTATTTATAGTTTTCAAGTTTGGAATGGGAAAATTGGCAATGTTTCTACTTCATATATCCTGACCATCTATCTGTCGTCCACAATGCATGTTCCCATGAATGCTTTTCTTATGGAAAACCCTCCTCTAACCTCTGGTGTTACATCAAGGGGGAATCAATTTTCTAACATGGGAAACCCCTCGTACCGATTTCCTTCGTCAAGGGTCAATGTATATCCTCACATGGGTAATTTGTATCATATCACTTTTCCCTCACAAGTGATCCCATCCGAGATGATGCCTTTACAAAAATTCATGAATAATTTAGGAAGGGGATATTATCCTATCGAGCAATGCCATGTTGTCTACCAGAACCCTCCTCGACCTGAACTCTCTCAAAGTCAGTCTTTTCTGGGAGCATGGTTTCAGATGTCGCAACTAAGGCTCCCTTTTCTGGCCACGTTGAATCTACCAAATCTGTCAAGATTAATGAATGACCTCATGTTTAATGATCTGGCATGGCCCCTAGTTCCTACCAAGATTCCCTCAAACATTCCAAAATTCAAGGGTAAGAGTGGCGAGGATCTAGGAGACCAGGTTACTACTTTACACTTATGGTGATTGTCGAACTCTCTTAATGATGACTTGGTCCGTTTGAGACTATTTCAATGCACCCTTATGGGGGTTGCTAGGAAATGGTACATCGAGTTACCAGGGGGCACATACCAAAATTTCCAAGAGTTGGCCTTAATTTTTCTCAACCACTTTCAATTGTCGGTTCATTAGACGCCAGTACAGATATTTTATTGACTTTCTGTCAGAATAAAGCCACCCACATATTGGATCACATTCAAGAGTGGTGTAGAAGAAAGCAGTTGATTAAAGATAACGTTCCTCCATAGTTTATGTTGGAGTGGTTCCTTAAGTCCCTATTTTCATATATTTCGAAGGATGTTTCTACTTTTGGGGTAACGACTAAGGAAGAAGCTATATTTAAATCCCATAAATTAGATCTTATATACACTCAATCTGGGATACTCTATGAAATTACTCTTGAACACCACGGTTGAATAATGATCCAAGACAAAGCCTGGGCCCATGCCGATGTAATTTTAGGCTTAGCAAATTCCAAGTCTGCAAATTAGGTGATGAATCAAATGAAAATTGTGTCTCTCAACCAGTCTGCAGCGGGACAAGCTACGGCTTCGTCCTCTCTCGCCCAGTCGTCGAAAGTACATTATGTGTAGTCGACGAACACGAAGGGTAACCAGGAACCCGGAGGGAATAAGAGGAAAGGTAGAAACAATAACTGCAAGGGTGAGAATAATAAAAACAATAATAAGAACAAGCAAAATCGAAATAATGACAAGTCTGATAATAATATTGGTGAGGGCAAGAAAGAAAAGTGGAAGGTGAAGTTTCCATGTAAGTTGTGTAAAGA
>CBVK0101130764.1:0-10775 GCA_900067695.1 Picea abies | reverse complement strand
ATCCCAATCTTTGTAACGAGAAGGATTTTCACAAACCCAATTCATATTGTGTTGATACTATTGTTAAAAATTAAGCATAGAAAAAAATCTTGTTTTTGGGACAAAGCAAACTTATATATCTTATAGTCAAGAGTCATTTTTTATTTACCTTTTTTCTTTTTATATAGTTTTTATTTTTTATTTTTATTTTAGGAGGAAAGAAGAAGAAGATCCAAGTGAGGTTGTATCAGGTTGAGAATCCTCCTTGATTAATACCTCCATTTCATATTGTTTTTTAATACATTGAACGAACTCTTCTCGACTGACAGGTTGCTTATACAATCTTAGTCAATGCCCATTGACTAAGAAGGAAATCCATTCCCCATTAATGGTCTTGATTTTTATAGAACCATTGTCAAAGACATTCACAACTTCGTATGGACCTAACCATCGTGTGGTGAACTTTCATTTAAAAATTTTAAACTTTGAATAGAAAAGGAGAGCCCAATTGTCCAGTTTGAACTGCTTTTTTCTGGATGAACTTGTCATGCCACATACTTCTCTATTGTTGGACAAGAGTGGTATGTTCAATGGAATCTTGACGTATCTCATCCAATTCATTTAGTTGAACTATCCTTTGTTTTTGTGCTTCTGTAAGATACATACCCAGTTGAGATGCCATCCTGTAGGTTTTCGATTGAAATTCTATCAGAGGGAAAACTTGTTTTCCATACACTAATTTATACAGTGTGAATCTGCCTGTGTTCCTCCATGTAGTATTGTAATCCCACGATCCCTTCAAAAATTGATCTACCCAGTCCTCATAATGTTGTTGTACCGTCTTGGTTAGAATTGCTTCAAGGACCTTGTTTGTGGACTCCAGTTTCCCATTGGCTTGCGGATGGTAGGGGGAGGATTTTCGGTGTTTGATTTGATATTGCTCAGTGATGGCTTGCACCATCTTTGATGTGAATTGTGCTCCTTGATTTGTCACAATTTCTCTCGGCACACTAAAATAGGTAAAAATATCTTCAAATAGAAAATCAAAAACTATTCGTTCAGTAACATGGAAAAGAGCTTTAGTGTAATAGCCAAATTAAATAAACAACATTTAATTTAGAACAGAGCAGTGAAATTTAAGAGTTACTTCATTTAGCACATTCGCAATCAAATTCATCATAGTAATAAAATTTAATAACAAATTAATACCAAAAAAACAATGCATAATTCTTGCTAAGTACCTGAACCTGATGCTATTATCCCTCCTGTTGTCCGCAACTTGCCTCCTTGATCTCTTATGAACACTGCCCAAATCCGTTCCTCCCTGCCAATTAGGACAATTAATTATCTAATAAATTTTACTTAATAATCCCTAAGCATGTATTCATCTAGGGTTGTTACATTTAGCTTCTACCAACTTGGTAACATAATCAGTACAAACTAAGATATACCTTTTCTTTTTCAATGCAGGAACAATCGACCATACGAAGTCTAGAGCCCATTTCTCAAAGGGCTCAATCATTACCTGGGGTTGTAAATGCATCTCATTAGATCATACTATGTGGCCCATTCATTAGCAATTGTCGCAGCTTTGGGCATAATGCTTGGCATCCTTAAAAAGGGTTGGCCAATAGTATCATGAACGAAAAAATTTATATGTTGTTCTCTTGTCAACGAAGTTCCCACCACATGGCTCGTCGTGATAGGATCTTAATATATCAAACACTTCATCTTCATGTACATGTATTCTTATAATCAATTCAAGTCATGTCCCAAAGAGGTCCCCCCCTACCCAAGGATAGGAAGCATTGTGTTGGATGATCCTCTTCTTTACATTAGGAGAAATATGTTGTGGAAACTTCCCTGTAACCAAATATTTAGCCACATATGTAAACCACACGAAGTTAGTAGATACAACAAACAAATGTTCATTGGGGAAATCATCATCTACAGAAGTTGCATGTTCTTTAATATGAATTCTAGAAAGGAAATCAACTACCAAATTTTCCTTTTATGGTCTATCTAAGACAGTAATATTAAACTCTCGCAACAACAAAAGCCATCTAGTTACCCTACCATTGGTTGTAGGTTTTTCCATTAGGTACCTAATGGCAGAGTGGTCGGTATGAACGAAGACCTCATACCTAGTGATGTTGTGTATGAACTTATTAATTGCATGTACAATTGCTAAAAATTCATTTTCCGTGACTATATAGTTTAATTCAGTTGGTATTAATTTCTTGCTAATGAAATAAATGGCGTAGGATGATTGATTTTCTTTATTCACTAACATGGCTCCAAGAGAAGCGATGGAGGAATTAGTTGAAATGTGGAATGGAAGAGACCAATTTGGCCCCCTCAAATTTGGTGACAGTGTAAGTTTTATTTAGTACTTCAAAAGCATGTTGGCAATGATTATCCCATGAAAAGTCAGCATCCTTGGTGAGTAATTTAAATAAAGGGGTGGCTATTGTCATAAAATTTTCTATGGTCTTCTATAATGACCAACATGTCCTAAAAATATTCTTACATCTTTTAGAGATTTCGAGACTGGGAGTTTTGATATGATCTCAATCTTTTTCGGATCAACTTCAATTCTGGCACTGGATATGAAATGGCCAAGAAAAATACATGCAGTATGTAACATATGACATTTAGCATCACTCAAAGAAAGGTTAGTTTCCTAGCATATTATCAAAACCTTTTCTAGATTCTCTAATGCTTCAAGAAAAAGTATCACCATATACAGAGAAATCATCTATATAATCTTCCACACAATCATGGATCAGATCAGAGAATATAACTAGAACTACTCTCTGGAAAGTGGTAGGAGCATTACATAGTCCAAAGGGTGAAACTTTATAAGCATATGTCCCCCATGGACATGTGAAGGTTGTCTTGTCCTAATCCTCGGGTGTGATCTGTATCTAGTTATAACCACTAAATCCATCGAGAAAAGAGAAATACTTTTTGTCAGGTAATGTGTCCAAAACATGGTCAATGAATGGAAGAGGGAAATAATCCTTTAAAGTGGCTTTGTTAATTTCTTGATAATAGACACAAATACGCCACTTATCATTCTTTTTAGGTACAATGACAAGGGGTGAGACCCATTGGTTGTCCGAAATTGGGTAGATAAATTGGGCATCGAGTAATTTATGTAATTCTTCTTTGACAATTTCTTTGAGAGCATGGTTTATCCCCCTTTGTGGTTTCCTGATAGGTCGGTCATTTCCCTGAGTATAGATATGGTTGGTACAAGTGTCTGGATGAATGCCCGTCATATCTTGATATCTCCATGCAAAGTCATTTTTGTGTTTTTGCAACATTTTGATTAATTATTCATGTTGATAACTATCAAGTTGAGAATTTATATGTAAGAATTTACCTAGGCTAATCTCAACAAGAATTGTGCTTGATTTTGTCATATCAATGGAGATTGTAGAAAGTTGTAGTGATGAGGAAGTATTAAAATCATAATTTTCTTGAAATTCTAAGCTAAAGATATGATCAAGAGATAAATCAGAATTTTACAAAGGATCTCGATATTTTTCTACAAATATTTGTCCTGACATGAGATTTGTTGACCTCCCCACAAATGAGTTTTTGTTGGTTCTATCTTCTTTCTTCTGGGTTTCTTTACACAAAGTTACCTAAAGTTTTTATCATAAATTCGTATATCTGTAATGGCTTGTAGTAGGGGAACTTTGATGCACACATTCCTTAATTTAGAGACCAAGTCAAACTTGGGGCAAACAATTGATTTTTCCAAGCTTAACCTCTCCAAGCATGAAGAAAAATTGGATGACTAGGGGAAGCTCTAAATGTGGGGAAGTTTGCTTTATTTCAACATTATCATTTATTTGTTTGGGAGTTACCTCCTCTTACTCTTCTTCAATAATTGTACGAGAGTTATTATTGAGCACCTTTCTTGGTCTAAGTTGAATTTCTTGTAAGTCCACTAGTGTGACCAAATAGGTAGGAAAGGGTTGTAACTTAGCATTGAAAGCAGGTTGAGTTAGCTTATTATTGGGGTTAGGAAGTGGTTGCGCAGGAAATTGTGTAGGTATTAGAGGTTGGGTGGATGAAATCTAAAGTTGTGGTTGTGTAAGTTGTTGAGGTGGTGTAGTTAGTTGTGTTTATGGTTGTGTGGAATATGAAATTTGTTGTAGATATTGTTGAGGTGGTGGCATAGGGTATGATGGTTGTGGGGGTGTGGGATAGGTATAGGCAGGCATGGTCCCATAGCTAGGTATGTACCATCCTTGTTGCCAAAGACGGTTATGAACTTGTTGATGTGGCCATCATTTCTAGGGCATAGTAGCATCCAAATATTGTGGTTGATATTGTTGATTAGGAAAATATGAAGTAAATTGAGATCCAAGATTTGAATTTATACATGGTGCCCTTGGCTTCCAAGGTCTTTTTGGTGAAAATGTACATAATTGTTGGTTACTTGATTGTCCCCTTGGTACACTACTTTATGTCCAGGTAAAGTGGGGCATTGCTCTATTGGATGGCCTCCTATACAAATGGCACATATTTTAATATTATCAAGAGGACATTCTCTTAGTGGGTGTGTTTCTTTGCATTTAGGACAAAAAATGGAAAGACCTGCTTTTTCATCTTCTTGTTTCTTTTTAAATTGCAAAGTATCTAATTGTAAACTGAGAGTGCCAAGAAGATCAGTCTTAAAAATTTCAAGCAAATTTCCTAATTCATCCCTAGTGACACCACCTATAGTAGATTTGGTGACTTTGGACAAAGTGTCTCTTGATCCCCTGCTAGATCTAGCCTGGATTCGAGAATATCTTCTACATAAATCACAAATTTATGTAAAGGTTAGTCAAGAGACATCGATAGATCCCATTAAATTGAGAAAAAATATTCATTGATTTAACAAGCCTCTCAAGAAAATGGTACTAACAGTTTTTGGCTCTAATTTATGTTGTTTAGACCTTTGAATATTATACAAAAAATTCTCAAGATAGTCTTATGGGTTTTCTTCCTCTTTCTATGTCATTTTAAAGATTTCTTCCCTTAATTCCCTAGCCTTACAGTAATCTTGATATTTCTTTAGGAAAGTGCCACACATTTGTTCCCATGTTCTAATGGTATCCCCACCTAAACCCATGAACTAGTGGAGATTTGCTTCTTTAAGGGTGGCAGGGAATAGCCTTAGTGTTTGTGCATCAGAGGTATAATCATAATTGCACCAGAGAATATCAAATTTGAAAAGAAAAGAGTTGGGGTCTTCGTTTACCAGTTAATGGAAGTGGGGTAGAACCAAGGGCTGGATGTTCTTCATCAACACATTTGTATCAGGATCAACTATCAAAAACCTTAAATTTACCCCTTCAGTTCTAAGTACTTCACCTCCATCATTGGTATGTATCTATCCTTCTCCTTCAACCATGTGTATGTTCCCATAGAGGTTGTACTATGAGGGTATGTGTGGAGATATTGGCTATAGGATTGTATTGAACTCTTATTATTCTTTCTTTGGTTGATGATCTAAACAACCTACTTCCTCTGCGTATAGTGTAGGATTTGTTGGAGAAACAATGGGATTCTTAATTGCACTAGTTGGGGGTTTCTGTTTGGTGGAACTTCCTTTTGGAATCTTACCTGCATGTCCTCCTCTTATAGACTTACTTGCCAATAGGTTAATGTTTGAAGGAGTCCTTTTATCTAGAGAAAATACTCTACATGTTCCTCTAAATCTACCTCTAGGGTCTCTATATATATTCACGTAGTACTAACATAGCTTTAGAACTTAGTGAGATAGTGTACTCACCAAAGTGAATGTGTCTGGCTAGAACCCTCTTCAAAAACTCTAAAGTAAAGGTGACTTTGTGTCTTACCATTCATTGTCTTGTCAGATCTAGTATGCCAGAACTTGAAAGAAATGAATCACACACAACAAAGTTCTATTCTAAAGCATGAAAAAATAAGCCATAGAAGTGTTACTCCCTTGTAGCATCTCCCTAGCAACGACGCCAAAAATGTTCGGGTAATTAATTGACTTAATTGTTGAACATATAATAATCACTTCGGGGGCGAAATCTTAGATATGCAAACACTATATATGTAGGGAATAAGAGAAGAATGACTATCTAATCTATGTAAAAGAACACGAAACTATATTCCCAACAAATCACAGGAAGCTTGTTCATTGGGCAGCAAAACAAGAAAGTGCCCCACTAGCATGGGCTACAATATTTCACTAAAGCATCTCCTAAGTATATTCCCAACAAATCACAGGAAGCTTGTTCATTGGGCAGCAAAACAAGAAAGTGCCCCACTAGCATGGGCTACAATATTTCACTCAAGCATCTCCTAAGCATTCATGTAAGCAATTATAAGGGAAAATATTATTCCCACCTTCAAGTGACTCTGTCCTTGTGATGGCAAAAAGCAAACAAAACATACAAAAGGTTATCCTACTTCACACGATGAAAATGGAAAAAGGAGATGATCATTATTGGGTAACAATGCAGAGTTTTAACGGGCACCGGTCATGTCTCTTTCACAATGAGGTACATAGAGTTCACATAAAAAAATAAACTCCATATTATCGTTCAACCCCCAGCGAGAGTTACCTCCACTAAAGCAACTTGCTCAATAACCTAAGAGAGGGGTAAATAAAGGAGGATTGATCCACATACACTCATTATGCAAACAAAACTTGCAGAGCTTAGAACACTTGCATCTATTGATCTCCAATATATAATAATAAATATCAAAAGAAAACAACACTATTTCAGTTCATAATTTGAAAGGAGGTGCATTGATCATATATAGAGCAGAGTTGAATAAGACTATTCAAGTTGCATAATTAGATTATGAACCAAATTGAATCGAAATAGGGAGATGTGACTACCACTGTTCACATTATAACCACAGTCAATGCATATAGCATCCAAAGCTTGAAGATTACAAAGATACATGTACTTGCAAACCAAATTATACAAATATTGCACACAATATCAATCAAATATTAACCTGGAGATCATGCAAATGTTGTAAAACCAAAGGATGTGAAAATAAACAGAGTTATACTAATTGGGTATATAAAACCATACTAACTATGAAAACAAAGAAACATAATTATTGTCTCTATTGTAAGATATACAAAGCAACTAGAACCAACTAGTGGGCCCTCCCAACCAGTCTCGCGTTGCTTTAAAAGAACTACAGAATTAACAACAAAATCGTAACACCAAATAGATCCAGAACATCAGCACATAGCTTTATATTAATGAAAAAGAGAATGTATCGCAATAGTCATTAAATATGAAGGTTTTATCAAAGGATAATAATACATCTCTATATATTTTGCATCGTTGTGCCTCCGCATTTTACACAAAATGAATCCCAATAATGGGCAAGGTGATTCACTTGAATCCCCTACTTCACGCATTGCCAATTCGACTTGCAATAACAAGACAACATAGATATGTCAAATTGGTTATTTTTTGCTAACATGAGGACAATTATACATAGTAAATCATTCATGTGATGTCCTCATGACGTGGATATGCATGAGGTTATCGATATCCATGAGGTTATCGCCACCTAGAGATCTTGAACTAAATCGGGCATGAGGTTATCGCCACCTAGAGATCTTGAACTAAATCGGGCCTGGTTGTGCTAATCGTTGGCAATGCTTGTCTGATTCTTTGACTAGTTACTATTGCACTCCTTGACTTCTGGAATTGGATGACGTGGACCTTGTTTCATATTGACTTAGCCACGAACAAAACCCATATCGTGGTTTGGCTCAAAGTTGGTCGCTAATATGTCAAACAATGAGGTTGTTGCAGAATTTGTATGTGTGTTGCAGGATCTGGACTTGGAGGAAAACTTCATCGGTAATGAGTCTATCAATAATCTTCCTAAGCTACCAAAACAATGGAAATAACCATAATTTAATGACAAATTTACCTTGTTTTCCGAGAGCAATATATTAATCAAAACCATTTCGTTATTATGTTGATGTTGGAAATAACCAAGAAAAAGAGAAGGATGGATAGGTAAAAAGGGAGTTTTACTAGTAGTAAAAGACTATCAATTTAGAGGCCCAACAGTGGTGTAGTATAAATGTTCTACCCATTGATATGGTTTTTTTAGAAGTGAAGCATTGTGCATAGGTTTCTAAGCAATTGTTGACCACTTCAATTTGAGCATTTGTTTGGGGATGATATGCAATGCTCATGTTTAGTTGGGTGCCCTAAAGTTTAAACAACTACTGCCAAAATTTGTTGGTGAATGTAGGGTTCCAATATGAGGGAATGGAAGTTGGCATGCCAGGTAACTTAAGAATTTTATTTATGAAGACTTGGGCAACTGAAGAAGGGGTAAATGGGTCTGTTAAGGCATAAAAGTAAGCATATTTGGAAAGATGGTCTATTACCACCATTATCACCGATTTGTTACCGACACTTGGGAGTCCCAGTATTAAATCCATAGATATGTCAATCCATTTATGTATTAGGATCGGAAGTGGTTGCAATTCCCTGGTGAGGATACCCTTTGTTTCATTGGCGAGTGTCATAGGTCGCTACAAAATCTTGAATGTTTGTTTTCATGCCTTCCCAAAAGAATAAGTGTTTGACTCTTTCACGGGTTTTATGAAAGCCAAGGTTACCTATTGTATGTGATGGATGTAATTCCTCTAAGACCCTTGGTTTAAGGCATAATTCTTTACTAGAACAATGTACCCTTTATACCTCAATGTATCTTTTTTCCATGTATACCCTTTAGGAGGGTTGAAATCTTCTTGAATCCTTTGGATGAGTTGTATTATAGTGCCATTTGCTAACCATTCTTGATGGGCTTCTGCAATCCAACATGAAATAGGTAAAGACAAGGCAAAGAGGGATCCATTCTCCTCAAATTGATTAGATAAAGCATCAACCACCACATTTTATTTACCCTTCTTATATATAATATCATATTCATACCTCGACATCTTAGAACTTATGTTACTATGGTGACGATAACCTTTGTTCTAGAAAATACTTTAGGCTATGATGGTTGGTCTTGATCTAAGAATGCCTCCCTATGAGATATGGGTGGAAAGTCTCAATTGCATGAAGCATGGCCATCATCTATTTTTCATGTGTGGATTTACCCAAATTGCAGTCACACAATTGCTTACTGGTGAATGCCAAGGGACACCCTTCTTGCGTCAAAACCACTCCAAGACCTCTACCCAAGGCATCACATTCCATGACAAAGGTGTTATTAGAATTTGGCATTGCCAATACTGGAGTAGGGCACATGGAATCCTTTAAGGTTGAGATGGCTTGCTCGACTACCTCTCTCCATACAAAAGCATTCTTTTTTAGCAGTGAAGTTAAGGGAGCAATAGTTTTTCCATATTTTTTGACAAAATTTTTGTAGTAGCTTGTAAATCCTAAGAACCCATGCAAGATCTTTAGGATCTTGGGATGGGGCCAATGTTACATAGCTGCAACTTTCTTGGGATCTACTCATATGCCATCCCAACTTACAATTTGAGGTAAGTATTCAACTTTTGAAGCCCCAAAAGCGCATTTGGAACGTTTCAAGAATATTTGGTGGTCATGTAGGAGTTCCAAGGTTATATCTACATGTTATATGTGGAAATCCTAGCTTTTGTTATAGATCAAGATATCATCAAAGAATACTAGCACAAAATTGCATAGGAAGGGTAAAAAAAACTTGTTTGTGAGGCTCCAGAAGGTGGATGTAGCATTGCAAAGGTCAAAATACATCACTAGAAACTCATAACAACATTCATGTGTGTGGAAATTGTCCTAGGATGTTTACCTCTTTCATGTGTACTTGATGGCATCTGAAACAAAGCTCTAGTTTAGTAAAAAAACTTGGTGTTGTGAAATTCATCCACAAGATCATCAATAATTAGGATAAGAACATTTTCCTTGATGGACAACTTATTTAGAGCTCAAAAATTAGGACATGTGCACTAATTGCCTTCCTTCTTTAATACCATGACCATTAGTGATGAGGAAGGGCAGGTACTAAGATAATTGTCTCCAAATTCCAACAATTTCGTTCTTTTGTGCGAAACAATTCCTATAAGGATGTGAATTGGGTGGTTGACTACTTGGAATCAAGGGAATACCATGGTCATGCTCCCCACATGAAGGTTGTAAACCCTAGGGTGTTTCAAATACCGTTGATGTTTAACAAGGACCAACTACAAATCATAGTGAATCTCCTAAGGGAGGTGTTCACTACTTATATGGCATAAAACTATGTAATAATGCCTAAGTGGCCTTTCTTCAACAACTTCAACACATGATGAGAGGTGATAATTTATGGGAAACTAGACGTAAGCCCCTTGAGGTTATGTCTATGCCCTTCCTTGGTGAAGCTCATGTATAAATCCTTGAAATCCACGGTGACAAGTCCCAAAGTTCTTAACCATTCATCCCACCGTATTTCATCATACCACCATTGGATATCATAATTTGAATATTAGATATGGCACATATCAACTTCAAAGTTTAGTGTGTTGAAAAACCTAATAAGGCATGGAGAGAAATTTGGGGTTCCTCACAAGGAGCTTACAAGGTGGTTTCTTCTTCCATGGGAGGGGTTATGTCATCTAATGCTAGTTTAGGGGTGTTTTCAATTGGGTTATCTTCTAAGTGGTGTTATGGGGGTACATCCATTAGAAATAATTTATGGTATTTACATTCTGCCCTCTGAAATACCAATTATCACAATTATACTAAAGTTTGAGGCATGGTGTCCTGTCATCTCTTCTGAGGACAAATTTTGGA
>CBVK0101130694.1:0-14543 GCA_900067695.1 Picea abies | reverse complement strand
CCCTCTCCAATGGAAGGCTCTTGAGGCCCTCAACTGATTTGCTCTCCTTACAAGAAAAGATGAAATGTGGATGAAAGAACTCCAAGCTTATTCACACAAGAGAGGGGTGAATAGCTTATGAAATGCAACTTACAATGTGTATTACCAAAGAAGGGGTCTCTAGCAATCTCAGCAGCATAACAGTATGAAGAATTCCTTGAGAAAATGGTGGTCATTCATGGTTTTTTATAGCCAAGCATTGGGTTATTATGCAACCTCTTTTGAATGTGAAAAGGGGCTCTTTAGGGCACAATTAGGTCTTTGACCAGCCTCCCCACGCAGATTGAGCTCGGATTTGATGTCAAATCGACTTGGGAGCCGATCCATTAGTGGTTGGGAGGTCGACCAGCTTCATAAATGCACCGTTTGGAAGGCGCGCGGGTTTTTCACCCCACAGCCGCGCATATGTGCTCCATATATGAATATGTTGCGCGTGCGCGCGCCCAGTGGGTGAATAGCGGTTTTTAATTTTTTGGCCATTTTGCATAGTTTTGACCCTTTTGCTGTGCTGTGGAGTTAATCCTTGTGCCATGAACGACTGTTTTTCTATGTTGATGATGCGGAGTTCTTGTCGCCCTGTGCGGATGAAATTTCAGTGATAACAGATGCCCCCTGATGGATGAGGTTAGGAGAAAAACGTATAGCCGAAATTCATCAATGTTTCTTTTACTGAGAATGATGTTGTAAGGGAGAGCAAGAGTGAGACTATATAGAGCAATCCGTTGGAGAAGAAAGGAACCTGTAAATCCGACCTTCCACAAGGTGTGAAACAATATACAAGTGTGTACAAATGAGGCGGGCATGTCCCATGCTCGTGTGATGTAACTCTGAAGAAAAGATGTCGGAATTGTTGATGTAGATGGCTGCAGCACCCTCGGGGGTGGAATGATAAAGGCAGAAGACAATCTTGCAAAGGAACATACTCTGAACCAGTGGTAATGGTCGCGGAAGTAAAAAACTGCAATTGATGATAAAAAACTGCAATAGTCGCAAAGTAAGACCCACCGCAACATGAGAAAGTGTTGACGTCGAATGTTATGGGGGTCAACGACATCAGGGAGCAATGGTGTTTCCCCCTATGCCGTCCGAGATCTCTCATTGAATGGGAATTGAGGACCAAGATACTGTCGCCCTTTTGGAAAAGTGTGCTGATGTCGACAAAAGAGGAGACACGACTCCCGGAAGTGAATGACTTCATGGAATCTACTGAGGTGAAGAGGTGGCAGAGGTACATGGACGAAGTCAAGAAGTGGGAAGAATCAAGACGGCCCTTGGCTGGAGAATGTGTGAAACAAATAGTGGCCGCAACCGTGTGACAAGGTCGAGTGTCAGGGGGATGCCAAGACCGAGGATAAGTTGTGCCAGAGGCGGGACAAGGTGAACAAATTCAGAGGATAAATGGTAAGTGACCTAGGTAGTACTCTGAAGATATAGACGATGCCGACGAGGGTGAATGAGGAGTGATGCTCCAACCAAGGGTGACATGGGTTGCGTGTTTCCAAAAAGGAAAGAAGGTCGCCAATGGTGATGACCAAAGTAGCGAAGTGGCAAGGGATGGGAATAAAGGTGTTTGTACAATGACTAATAAATAATTTTGGGAAAGATGTACAAAATACAGAAACGGGTGCCCTAGTGTAAAATGAGTGCCCCTGGTAGGGCATAAAGGTCGGTGAAAACAAATGGAGGGTGGGGGCCCCATTGGCAGGTTTCTATATGAGGTAGGTGAAATGAATATCGGTTCGCAGGTGGGCAAACTGATAGTGGGTGAGATGGATGGTTCATGAGCCTACGGGTGTGTAGGTAAAACGAACTGCAGCATAAAGCGATGATCTGGGAGTCCGTATGGGAAGCTAGCAAACATGAAGAGAGGAAGTATGTGGTTGATCTGCAACATGATGAAAGACTACTGGGACTCCCATCCCTAAAGGGTGATGAAGAATAGCATGAGTGTCAAAAGTGCCAATAGGTGCTATGAATGGGACAACTCATGTAGGTGAGAATGCTACCGGGTGACAGTACCCCTAAAGAATGCAAATGGAGGTGTGAGTACTGCCGAGCCGGGAATGGGTATCTTAAAGGCCAATATCAGAGGGTGTGACTGGAATGTAAATGCAATACAGTGGTATACCTGAAGGAGTGAAGTGGAGAGATGCTGATCAAGTACCTGCACATAGAACAACTGAATACCCAAAGTGAACAATATCTGAAGAGGACAACAAATATGAACATGTAATAGATGAATGTGACAATGCGCATGCGTACCTGGCCATGAAAAGAAAGGGCACCCCGGGGGCCCAGGAAGAAAAGTGGCCCAGGGGCAGCCATGATGCAGGTGGCGGGATGCTGATCCCGTGGCTGAAGACGGTTTGAAAAATGGACGTCGTGGGCTCCCGGAATGATTAGTGGAAGTTTTGGCAAAAACCCTATATATAGTTGTAGGGCCCACATTGCCACCTCATTTGTACCTGCTGCTATAGTGATCCCAGAGCAGATTCAGAGGAGATTGAGCGATTCGGAGAGCACGAGACATCCGTTTCCCGGCGTGCGAGTTGCAGGTTAGTGGTCTGAATGTCCTGCATAGTGGTAGGTGTCAAATTTTTGGGCAGGGTAGGTACGGGGGGTCGTAGGTTAGTTTTAGGGGGCTTTGGGTAGAGGGTGGGCCCACATGCATGGGCGGCTCAGTGAAAGGTGCGCATGAGTGCACGTCTATTCACTGAATATGCGCGCATGTGTGCGCCCCTCTAGGGCGAACGGGCGCGCTTGAGAGCGCGCCTGTGGGTATGACAGGTGCGCTCTTGAGCGCGCTTGTGTTGTGAATAGGCGCACTCATGAGCGCGCCTGTATTGTGAAAAGGCGCGCTCTTGAGCACGCTTGTGGGAAAAACAGGCGCGTGCTCATGCGCGCCTGTATAGCGAATAGGCGCGCATGTACGCGTGCCTATGGGTGGTAAAACCGCGCCTTGGAGGCGAGGTTTCTGGGTGTAAAACTTAGCTTATGTGGATGTTTTTAGATGAGTGCCCAAGCTAATACAGGTCTCTGGGTTGTGTGCAGGCAGCTAGCAGCGAGTATGGACGTGAGGTGGCGCGAGCAGGACTGGGAGCCACTGCGGGATGAGGTGGACGAGGCGAGGCCGGCAGTGCGAGCGACTTTGGAAGCCAGTGGGCTACTAAAGTTTTTTGAGTGCCCACTGATACGGGCCCAGGAGCACTTGCTCCACTTTCTTATTGAGATGTGGAGCCCTCGGCAGTACTGCTTCCTCGTGCGAGGAGAGCGAGTTGCCTTCACTGCTGAGGAGGACGTCTATTTCCTAACTGGGCTCCCCTTTCGGGGAACACCATTGCTGGCAGTGCCTATGCTGCCGAGAGACACTGATCTACCAGAGGTCGCCGGGTGATTCTGCTCAGGCGCTCACTATATGACTGGGTCGGCTGTGCGTATTAACGCACTAGATGTTCTGCTACATAGTTGCGTAGCAGCGATGATAGTGCGGGTTTACGGGTCCACAGCACCCCACCGGATTAGTGGTGGTGAGTTGATGTGGATGGAGAGAGTGGTGGTGGGCCGTGAGCTGTTTTCCTGGGGGTTAGCTCTCCATGCACAAATGGTCGCGCAGCTGGACCGATGTCGGTCGTCGGGCAAGGGAGAGTTTGTATTCGGCTCCATCCTGGTGGCCTTTTTCTTAGAGAGGGTGCCGACGTTGCGGTCGAGGGTGGTGCTGGAGGTACCAGCTGTACGACACCCTCGTCTGAGGTGGTGGTCCGAGATTTTGGTTCACCACGGTGGTGGCGAAGGGGGTCACTATTTCTCGGAGGAGGCCGCGCAGATATGGTGGCAGACGCCGCAGGTCATACTCCGGTTTCCTTATGCGGGGGTGGACTTCCGGGGGGACCCCGATATGGTACTGCCTCCTGGGGAGGCATTTGATGACAGAGGTATGTGATGTGTTTATGTTTTGTGATTTATAGTATGTTGTTGATATTCTAGTGCATATGTTTTGATGTATAGACACTGATATCTTGGTTTGTTTCTTGTTTGGTGCTTGTGCAGATGTGGCACCTCACAGGCGGGAGGTGGACGTGTTCCAGGCACCAGTGCTGCGAGAGCAGGAGAGACCGCCGCGGGGTGCGAGGCGTCCGAGGGATGCGGCTGCTGGGGGACCAGCAGGGCTTGAGAGACTGGCACAGAGGCACCGTTGGGATGACCCTCGTGCGGGGCCATCGCAGGCTCCTCCAGCTGCAGCCGGAGCAGATGAGGATCTAGTCCGTCACTTTGAGATGGTTTTTCGGGACGTGCCTGAGGGCATGTGGAACCAGATCCAGGACGAGGAGTTCCTGGAGCAGTGTATCGGATTGCCGCCACCATGGCGGTCGATCATGCGACGAGCAGTTGTGCTTGCTGCGATGACGAGTGGACGTCTGCCGCCTCGGCAGGGTGGTCCTGCAGATGTTCCACCACCACCGCCTGGGGCAGGTCGGGGTGGGCCACCACCGCCTCCTGAGGGAGGGGCAGTAGGGGGTGCCCTAGAGGCCCCTTGATTGTATGATGTATTATGTATACCATTTTTTATTAGGCTTTTGAGCCGATGTTTTGTACCATTATGTGGCACGGACCTGTGGGCCGATTGTATTTTTATGTATGTAAACATTCAGATGCTATATATATACATGAGTAGACATATTTTTTGAGATAAAAATGTGTTACATGTGTTTTGTTTTTTATGATGATGATGATATTCGATGTTTCCGATATGCTGTGACAGGATGCTATGTGATGTTTAT
Source organism: Picea abies (assembly GCA_900067695.1). NCBI lineage: Eukaryota > Viridiplantae > Streptophyta > Pinopsida > Pinales > Pinaceae > Picea > Picea abies. The sequence goes on along the minus strand of CBVK0101130694.1, from coordinate 9,726 downwards.
ATGTGTGTAGTTTGATGTGATATATGCCAATCTAACACCATGTTAGCTATTTCATCTGTTGTTTGATTCAACTCTCTTGGAATATGTGTAAATGTAATGGAATCAAAATGTCAAGTCAATAATCTAATCTGTAGGTATTTGCAAAAGAGGCATGGATCGCGTACACGGTACTCATTGTTGAGCTGGAGAACGACTAGTTGGGAGTCGAGGAAAACGCTAAGGTGACGAATATGATGATGCTGGGCGTCGGTCAAGAGGCCAATGAAAACAGTGTATTCGACTTGGTTATTGGTTGCTGGCCCTAAACAGATGCCGCTGGAATGTAGCATTTCATGTGAAGGGGTGTAGAGAGCCCAAGCAGCCGAAGCGAGATTTTGTGTCCAACGACTGGCACCATCGGCATAACCAATGTGGTATGCTGGTGGAGGATTCATCTGTCAATAGCACAAAGGATAGTTTAGATGTTGGAAAAAAGATTAAAAAATGCTAGAGAAGAAAGACTAACCTAAAGTAGTCTGTGACTACATTTTAAGCATAAAATTTCTTGAGGTATAACCCGTTGACGGGTTCTTTGAGCGTGAGGCCTTCGGGGGAGGCCAAGATGTAGGCGCCTTTGGTGAGGCAATGTTGTATGATGTACGGGCCATGCCAAAGTGACTCGAATTTTCCGTGGACAAAGGTATCGTGAGCGATATCATAAGCTAGGACAAGGTCACCTTCGCGAAATGAGCGAAGGTTGACATGGCGATCGAAGGTAGCCTTGGATCGCTTTTTAGCTTCCTCATTATTCTGTAATGAGGATCGACGATCTTCATCCAGAGACTCCAAGTTCAGCAAGCGCTGCTCCAGTGGAGCAGTGTTAGGTAAAAGCTCAATGGCGGTGCGAAGGGTGGGGATTTCGCACTCGATGGGAAGATTTGCCTCGACCCCATGGACTAAGTGAAACGGCGTGAACCCCATGGCGGTCTTCACTACCATTCGATAAGCCCATAGCGCGGAGAATAACATATGATGCCAGTTGGTTTTATGTTTATTTACCGTGCGCTGTAACATGGTCTTGAGGACTTTGTTGACTGCCTCGACCTGTCCGTTTGACTGAGGGTAGTATGGCGAGGCAAACTCATGAGAGAAGCCTAACCGAGATGAGAGTTCGACGAAGATCTCATTCTCAAAATGTTTCCCGTGATCGGAAACCAGTTGGAGTGGTACGCCAAAACGTGATATGACGTGGTTGAAGAAAAAACGCGCTGCAGTGTCAGCGGTATTGTTGAAGGTGGGCATAGCCTCAGCCCATTTGGTGAAGTAATCCACAGCGACAACAATGTATTTGTGACCATTGCTGGAGGGGGGATTACAAGTCATAAATTCAATGCCCCATTTACAAAAGGGGCCGGCAGTAATGACAGGGTGAAGAAGAGCGGGGGGAGCGCGGGCTTTGTTGGCATAGAGCTAACATTGCTCACATCGTTTCACGGCATGGATGCAATCGTGGAACAAGGTAGGCCAAAAGTAACTGGCTCGGATGATTTTATGAGCTGTGGCGATGCCCGAGAGATGGCCCCCACAAGCGCCGCTATGACAGTCGTTTAAGACCCTGTCGGCCTCATCAATAGTTAGGCAACGACGCAGAATAGTGTCAATGCCCTGCCGATATAGGATGTCGCTAATGAGGAGATAGCAGGGGGCCTAGTGGCGAATGCGCCGACGATCATCTCGTGATAGATGTTGACCAAAATTTTGAGTTCGCAGATAGACGAGGAGGTCGCCATACCAAGGATCATCAGAAGCGATGTAAAAGAGATGTTCGTCGGGAAAGTCCGTATTGATGGGTGTACTGGGTGTGGCAGAGGGAAGGTCCGTGACAAGTTCGGCGAGAACGAGGGCCTTCTTACTCTTGGGTGTTGAGAACTCGAGTTCGTATTCCTGAAGGATAACGATCCAACGAGCGAATTTGCCGTTAACTTGGCGACGACTGAGCAAATATTGCATAGGGTTGGAATCGGCTACGACCTTGGTGGTGCGAAGCAGAATGTAATGGCGCAGTTTCTGGACTACGAGGACAACTGCAAGAGCAAGTTTCTCTTAATGTTTGTATTTCAGGGGTGGTCCTGAAAGATTCCTACTGACGTAATAAATGACGTGTTCACGATTTTCATCTTCGAGCTGGACGAGGACGCCGGCTACTGATACAGCTGATGCTGATACGTAGAGAATGTAGTCGCGATTGTAATCAGGTGCACTAATCAAAGGTGCATTTGAAAGTGTTGTTTTGAGGTCATCAAACGACTGTTGGGCATAATTGTCCCAATGAAAAGGGATGTTGTGACACAGTAAGCGAAGGAAACCATGTGCGCGTATGGCATAATCAGGAACAAAGCGCCTGAGGAAGTTGGCTTTGCTCTGTAGACTCTGTAGCTGTCATAAATTCTGAGGAGGTGGAATTTCTGTGATGGCTTGGATTTTGAGGGGGTCTACGGTAATACCACTTTGTGAAACGATGAAACTGAGGAGGCGCCCGGCGGTGACGCAGAACACACACTTGAGAGGGTTCAAGTGAATGTTATACTGACGACACCGTTGAAAGATGATTTGTAAATCATCAAGGTGTTGGTGACGCTTTTTAGATCGAGCGGTGAGGTCGTCTAAGTAGGCGAGAATAATGGCAGCCAAATCATGAAAGATGTATGTCATAGCCCACTGAAAAGTGGCGCCGACCTTTTTAAGGCTGAAGGGCATGACGCGATATGCAAACATACCCCACGGGGTAATGAATGCGGTTTTGTATTGATCGGCTGGGTGGATTTGAATTTGGTTATAGCCAGAGAATCCATCCATGAAGGAGAGAGCCTCATGGCCGGCGCAGTCGTCGATAATTTGATCGATGAATGGCATTGGGAAATTGTCTTTGGGACATGCATTGTTGAGATCGCGAAAGTCAATGCAAACGCGAATGGTGCCCTGTTTTTTGTCGACGGGTACAGGGTTGGAAACCCATGAAGTGTAAGCGATAGGATAAATAAATCCGGCTGTATGTAATTTGTCAACTTCGGCTTTGATAGCCGAGGCTTTAGCTAGGTTTAGCGGTCGCTACTTCTGGTGAACTGGGGTGACGTCAGGCCAGGTTTCGATGTGATGTTCGACAATGGAAGGGTTGATGCCAGGCATCTCCGTGTATGACCAAGTGAATATATCTTGGAACTCCTGGAAGAGGGATTTGTAGGCAATGATTTCTTCAGGAGTACAAGCTGCTCCAATGATGATCTCTTCGACGACTCCCGGTTTAACGGAAATGTCGATTTTGATGGTGGGGGAAATGTTAGCCAGGTTACCTTCTTCGAAAGCGTCAGGTGTAGGAATGGGGTTTTTGAACCAATCGACCGTTCCTGAGGGGATAAAGTATTTGGTTTTGACTGCAAAAATAGGATTGTGGCTAGGAGGCATGAGGGCTTCTTGCGGAAGGAAGAGTGCACGATGATGTAGTGTGTCCCAGGGAGAGTCTGGGCATTGTAGCTCTTCCAAGATCTCCTTGTCGCATTGGAAACGATAGGAATATAATGGGTCATGAGGAATGATATTAGTGATAGTGTGGTTGCCCCCTGCTGATGGAACAGAGGGGGTAAGGCTGGAAGAGGGTGAGGGTTCACTCGACATAAACCAGATATTGAAGGACTGAGGATTCCCCGCGGTTGTTGGGTGTAGAGACTCTGTAGGAGAATGGGTAGGAGAGTTAGGTGGATTACGGGGTACGTCCTCAGATGTGTTATCTAAGAACCATGGAGGCGTTGGGAGGGCCTCGGGTTCGGGGGAAATGACGTGAAGATCTGCTAGTGATGAAGTAAGGTCAATTACCGCGGCTGCGGGCTGGTGCCGCAGGGCCAATTGACGGCGCCGATATTCGATGATTATCGGACACTGGTATGTAAAATGAGTCAGTGAATCGAAAAGAGAGCAAGGGCATCTCATGCGTTCATTGACGGAAGTAGTGACATAGCGAATGTCAGTGATAGGTGTTGTAGATGATGTAGCAGGGTGTGGGTTGTTCTGAAAGTCGCGGCTTACGATGTCTAATGCCTGCCGGAAGCGAGGCAATGATGGAAAATGATGGGTGTAATGGCCATACTCAGAACAAATGGCACACACAAATTTGGTCTTCAACCCTTTACTACTGGAAGGTTGAGTAGTAGCAGTAGTAATGGGTGGTGTGGGGGTAGGATTGGGGGGAATCAAATTCCGTAATTCCGATAGTGATGGGCAGTTGTTGGTTTGATGTCCCTCTTTGTCACACAACGCACATGGTGGTGAGATGCGCGGAGGAAGTGGAGCTGTGGGCTCCTTTGTTCTTCTCCTGCCCCCAGCGGTAGCAGGGGGTGTAGGGAGTATGGGGGTGTTGAGGGTAGTGGGGGTGAGGACAGGAATCATCATGGGGAGTCCTGCTTGTGGGCGAGGGACCATCTCAGGTGGATGTAAGTACCACACTGGGATTGCTAACACCATATTGGGAAGTGTGAGCGTTCCAGCTACCTGGAAAGCTTCTACACCAGGGGGTGGGTAAAAGAAGGGAATTTGAGTGAGGGGTCGGGGAACTGTCTCCCAAATGGTATTAGGCCCTTGAAGAGGTGTGGATTCATGGATGGCAGGGGTCGACGAGTTTGCAGGAGGCTCCTGTGGGAGTGGTGCTGCGACTGGTGAGACGTCAGGGATGACTGAAGCCTCCTGAGGAGGATTAGTGTCCTCCTGGAGAGTTTCTTTAGAGGAAACGACACATACCTGGCTAGGGAGGAGGGGTGGTGCTCCATGGTATGTCCCTAACAAGGATGGTTCTTTGAACATCCCAGGACCCATCTCGACGAGTGGATATACTTCGTGGTTGGCATGAATGAATGGAAGGATGTTATCGAGACTGGCTGATGGGTTTGGCTCGTAATGTGTAACTTGGTCAATGGTTACTATCTTCCTGTTGTGGGGGAACATAATTGTCCGAAAGACGGATGATTCTATGGCCTTCATGGCGTACATGTAAGTAAGGCCAAGCAAGATATTGTAATCGAGTTAAGCATCTATAACTTCAATGTCGATGAGAATGGTTTTGCCCCCGAGTTCTACGGGAACATTTTGAAAAATCCCTTCAGGAGATGATGGTCTTCCGTCATAGACTCGTAATTTGATGGCGGAGGGTAAGAGTTCTGGGGAACCCAGTTTCTTCCATACTGTTTTGGACATGATGCATGTGGATGCCCCTTCATCGATGATACACCGATGGACAGTGATGTTCCGTATTTTGATGGGGATTTGAATAGCGACTGTTGCGGGAAGACGTGGTTCGCAGTTATCAAGGTCAAAAGTGATAAGTCGAGTATCTGCAGGATCGACTGCCCCCATTGCGGAAAGTAGTGATTTCCGTTGTGTTGGGCAAGTTTGGAGGACTTCCAAAACTGACATGGCAGCCGGGGATTGTGCTAAGTCATCTACCAAGCTGTAGTTATGAGCTGCCCGAGCCTGTGGGTTGTGGACATTCCTGCGCAATGGGATGCGAGGGATGCACAATGGTGGTTCGGCGAAAGGGAAAGAGATCACCAATGGGGGTCCCACCGGTGTAGGGTTTGTTTCTGGAGATGTGGGAGGAGACTCAGTTGTTGGGGGATACTGATGATTACGTGTTTGCAAAAGAATTTCCTCCTCACTGGTGAGGAGAATTGTTCATTCTGCTGGATTGTTGGGATTGTGATATTGTCCCATTTGGGGTGGGGGGTGTTGTGCCTCCTGTTGGGTGTTTATGGCGCCTTGATGTGGAATAGGATTTTGCAATATTGCAGGAGGTTGTTGCGCATATTGTTGTTGTGCCTGTTGAGGGACGGGTTGAGCGGGGGAAGGGGGAATGCTTCCAGAGTCTTTCAACCTCTTGAAATCAGCGATCTGGGGGCAATGGTGGGTGTAATGACCATACACTCTGCAAAGAGCACAAGGGTGAATGGTTTTAACCGTATTCCATCCTTGGCGTTTGTTGTTATTTCCCCCCTGGGGGTTTTGGTTCCCTTGGTTCGGGTTGCCCCCAGTGGGCTGTTGCTGTGGGGGTTGATTCCCGCCTTGATTGGGGTTGTTGTTGTTCCTATTCCATCCTTTCCTCCTGTTATTGTTCAATGGTTGAGGTGGGTTGGCTGTGTTTAATTGTTCAAAATTCTGGTACTGCTGAGTAGCGGAAGGTTGAACAAAATTAACCCCCGCATTGGGATGTGGGGGAGCCATAGGTTGTGGAGGTCCGGGAAATGGGAAATATGGATTTTGTGGTGGTGCAACTTCGTAAGGTACATAGGAAGGCGTGGCTCTTTCGCTAGTACTATAAGGTGATGTGGAGGGGGGACCACTTGTATTTAGAAGAGGTGTATGTATGGGAGGCCCTGGTGGTGGTCCACTAATGGGTGGAGGGGTAGCAACAGGGTATTGCTGTTGGTAAGGGGGTGGGGGGTAATAAGACGTGCCCCCATATGTTGGTGGGTATTGAGGTGTGCCATACATCGGTGGTGGTTGGGGTTGTGGACTATGATGCATGGTAGCACCAATGAGTCCGTCTGCTGAATGAGACATCCCAGGTTTGTCCTGGCCAAATGGCACAGGTTTGGGAAGATCAGGAAGTACCGTGTATAAGTATCCTGACTGTGCGTAAATGAGGTCATATTGTTGGGCCTTACTGATGGCTTCCTCTTCGGACTGTGGGAAGGTGGAAGCTACATCCTTTTCGAGGAGAGCGACAAGTGATCTGAGAAACCAGTCAAGACATTGTTTCTTGGTGGTTTCTGCTTTGCATAAACTATGTCACCTACGCCACTCATGAATGTGGTCGGCAATGTGGGTGGCTGAGGACTGTTTGAAATTGGATAGTAGTTCTAGACCATTGTCATGTCAGATGGGTAGTTGGAAGAAAGTCAAGAAGGCTTTGGCCAAGGATTCAAAGGTCGAGTGGGACCCTGATTTTTCTTCAACATACCATTTGGCCGATGGACCAGTAAGTGTGCATTGAAAAAGACGTAATCTGACAGAGTCTTCCATAATGTTGTTGGAAGAGCACCATAGGTGAAAGGTCATAACATGATTGGCGGGGTCATCCCCCGCCTTCCCTTCAAACTTTGGGATGTCTGAAGGAAGTTTGGTTGGCATTGCCATGTGGCATCATGCAATATAGGATCATTAGTGAGCTTGGTGAGATCCGGAATGTTGAGGGAGGCCAAGTATGGCATCTGTAGTGGGGGTGGAGGGTTATCTCTTACCATGGTGTGTTGTAAACCTGATCCTTGATGAGGACTAGGTGGGTTGGTGCTCCCTCCTTGAGAGGAAGTGGGTCCTCCGCTTCCGTGTAAAGGGGATCTAGAGGATGGGTGACCTTGGGAAGTGGACCCAAGTAAAGTAGAACCAAGCAAAGCTGATCCTAGGATGGTGGCACTCACAGGAGTATGTGAACGAGTACGGCCGGATACTCCCCCTAATATAGGTGGGAGATTGAGCAAACGTCATGAACGACAGGGATTCTGTGGTTCCCCAATGATGTCAGACTAATTGTGTGGAATGTGTGCAACAAGTGGTGAGAGAAATATAGAAGCAAGAGTCTTTGCAATGTGTCTACACAATATATGTACCAAATTCAAATTGTAATAAGATGTGCATCATACATAAGTGAGAAAGCAACATATATATGGGTAAGAGGGTTTTTGTCCACGTGGGGGAATCAAAAAAGAAAGCAAATGCTCGTGTCCTAGAAGACGTAACGTCCTTCCTCTCAAATAGCACTAGATCTTCCAATAGCTCTCAACAGTGGGGTCTGAAGNNNNGTGAAGAATGAAATAACTGGTTATAATGAGGGGTAGAGGGTGCAATATCCTGAAAGAGCTGGCGATACCTCCCAATAGCCACACAAAATCCAATCAAGGTGTGATTGCATCCCACAATTGCCACCTGGGTAGATGTCCTACAATTGGTCACTAGGTACCTCGGTCCAAGCGCGACATTTAGATTTTCGGCCTAAGAAATGGGTCATGGGCTGGATCTCGTCCAAGAGGTGGGTGCCTCAAGGGGGGACGCACAGAAAAACCGGACCTCGGCCTTCGACCCTTCATGGGTATCTCCCTGCCTTATGGTGATTGGAACGCTGGACTTGGAGGATTTGAAAGCTCCCTATTTGTCAACTTCTATGTTTGAAATTGTGAGAACCAGATGACGAGGGGTTATTTGGATACCTACCCCCGAAATCCTACCTAGACTAAAATCTTCTTTTGGTACCTCCTCTGGAGGACAACTTAGTGAGTTGTTTAGAAAGATTTTAGATGAAGTGTTTTGTGAGGCTGGGGGTGAAAACCAACCTCGTTTGATTAAAAGTGGGAGTGGATAGTCCAATCAAGAAAACGTTTTGAGATGAGGCTATGTGAGTGCAAAAGTGGCTTTTGTGTGTGAGTGCAAAGTGTACCAGATTTTAGTTGTTAGATGTCACCTTGCAACATGTGGACATCGCTTGGTCCTTTACAAGAGTTTGATTACCTAAATCAACTAGATGTTATTGGTACAACCTTGCGGAATTTTAAAAGCCCTAGGAAACTAGCATGTGGACATTGTGGTCCGTTACTATCCTTTAACTCCCTATGTGTGAGTTAATCTAGAAAAAGCATGAAACTAGTCCTAGATTGAACATGTGGGCATGTGTGGGCCCGTTACAAGCTTTTAACTCTCCTAGTTTTCTGATCTAAGAAAGCAAAATTCAAACACTATTCTAGCTTTGTTGACACGTGGGCATGTATTGGAACCTTTACAAGAATGTGTTTGACAAAAAGAAACTAAGAGGGGTCTCAAAACGAGCCTTTTTCCTCTCCTAAAAAGTTTGTTTGAAATTTTGTTTAAGGGAGGTGAGATCAATTTCTCAATCCTTTTCTGATTCTCTAGATCGCATAATGTCCCAAGAGAAGAGAATACTTCAGATTGTTACTTTTGACTTCTAGTCCCGAAATGTGAGTTTAGATGTGCTTTAAGATTGATGTTTCAACTTAGATTTGTAAACAAAATCAAGCAAAACAAGGGACAATGAATTTTATCCTCCTAAGTGCCTAGATTTGCTAAATGATCCCCTTTATAAGTTGAGGGGCTAAGTGGTGCAGTATTCAGAGCTTACACATTATCATCTTAAGCAGGAAAAATGATTTTCCAAACATCCAAAGTCTTACAATGCCAATTTTAAGTCAAGCGCACGACCTCCTGTGTGGACAGAGGCGCATTTGAGCGCCTGCGCGCGGACGGAATAGAAGAGAAAAAGTGCTTAAGCGCACGATGCGTGCCTGTGGGTGGTGATACCCATGCGCCTGAGTCAAAAAGTCCGGGAAGAAAATACAGATCAATTTCTCTCCAATTTCTGATGAATTGACTGTTAATCAGGTCGGCTGAGGCCAGTTTGTGAACCTGCAAGTCAGTGAAATCAACAGAAAAGAAAATGAAGCCCAAATGAGGGAGGAATTTATACCTTCTCCCCAGTATGGTCGCCAATCTGTTTGCACTCTTTTCGTCGATGTGTGAGCAAAAAGTGAGTGCTTACATGCCTAGTTGGGCTCTGCTAGTCATGACAGCTATATGGTAAAAGGTTAGAAAGAAAACAACTAAGCTATTAACAAGAATTAAACAAAAACTAAATAAAACTATGAGCATAGAAATGAAAATAAAAACAAATGACAATGGACCAATATCACCAATGTATTA